>ML789691.1:78738-97182 GCA_009831015.1 Picea engelmannii
ATGTTAAGTATCACTATGTTAATCATAACATGTACCATGTGTGTGTGTGTATATATATATGTGTGTGTGTGTGTGTGTGTGTGTGTGTGTGTGTGTGTACATGGTACATGTTATGATTAACATAGTGATACTTCTGTTTTATTTAGATTGAATGAATTCCTTTATATATATATTTATTCAGATACATGTAAAAAAACATACACAAGCACTTCATGTAGGTATGCACTTAAGGTTATCTGACCTGTAGCAATCTTTAATAAATATCTATGCCTTCTTATAACTAAATACACATTCATATTTATACCAATATATTCTCAATATCAAACAAAAAATCAAACTTACATTTGCTTTACTATTTCTGTTCAGAGAATGTGTCCACATGAATAAGTAATTATCACAGATTCATCTCATTCCTATCAGTTTAATACACAATAAAATATTTATCAAGAGAACATGTAGAATAACATATTTGAAATCGAATCTAGAACACAAATGGAACAACCAAGTTCCACCCAACTGTAGAATAGAACAACCAAACTACTTGCTTCGTTCACCCCCTATCCTAACCATGAGTCCATAAGGGTGAATTCCAATGATCCTCTTTCGCTACAGTCTTCCTTTCAGATCAAAAAATCCCCTTTCCTCACACCCAAACAATGTTCATAACAATAAGTGATATCATTTCTCCAACATACTAAGTAGCGTCCCGCCTCCTCCCATATGCTGTACATCCAAAGCCTCTTGTGCCTAGGTCTTTTTCCCTCTTTGGGAATTTTTGTAGCTTTACAAATCCTTGATTTTGAGGGGCTTCTAGTGGCCAAACTCCTCATTTTCCACTTGTAAAATTTAGCCCTGAGGTAACTCATGTCTATTCCCCACTCATGGAATCATGGTCAGGTGTTTTCAAACTGGTTGTTCCATTTGTTCTTCAACAATAAATGTATAAAAATATTTTTCTTTTACATGTGTCACAGTCAAAGAGTTGGTTGGGAAAATCAAATCATTTCCCAACAATCACAATAACTAATTACAAATAATCAAATTCCAAATTTGGAATTGCCATAAATGGAAATAATTTTCCAAATACAATTTTTCCAAAAACGGAAATAAAATTCCTAAGTGCATACATACTTTAATAATTAATTATTTTGGGGGATATTACATCCTCTCCCCCTTCAGTACAACACTATCCTCAATGTTCGTTCCTTTCTCAGAATGGGGTTGGATAAGATTTCTGCAAATCTTCCTCCAATTCCCAGTTGGCCTCCTCGGGACTAAAGTGCTTCCATTTCACTTTTACCTCGGAGATGGCTCTGTTCCGTAGTACTGTTTCTTTCTTGTCTAGAATGTGCATAGGTTCTGCTTGGAACTCACCTTCTGGTTTCACCTACACCATGTTTCAATCAATAATGTGAGTATGATGATGAACATACTTTTTTAACAAAGAAACATGAAATACATTATGAACTTTTAAATTTGTAGGAAGTGCAAGTTGATATGTCGCGTGTCCAATTCGAGCCAATATATTGAAGGCGCCACAAAACCTCGGCACCAAATTTGAATAGTTTCCTATATTTAATGAAATTCTTCTTGCTTTGACTTTTAAATACACGTGGTCTCCAACTTGAAATTCTTGGTGTCTTCTTTTCAGATCTGCGTAGCTTTTCTATCTGTCTTGTGCCTCTTTTAAATTATGTTGTACCTTTCTTACCATTTTCTCCATTTCCTGGAGCATTTTTGGTCCCATCATGATTTTGTCAACTAGGTTATCCTAGATAATCAGAGTTGTACACTTTTTTTCGTACAATACTTTGAAGGGGTTCATCTTAGCCGATGTATGATAACCATTATTATACGCAAATTCCACTAAGTGCATGTATTCCTCCCACTTAGTTGGTTTTTTCCTTACGTACATTTGTAACATATCTTCCACAATCTGTTTTTTTTCAGTTTGCCCATATGTTTGTGGATGGTAGCTTGTGCTAAAATTCAAGTTAGTATTCAACCCTGCAAACAATTCTTTCCAAAACGTTGATGTAAATTTGACATCTCTATCCAAAATCACCATTTTAGGAATACCATGCAATCTAAAAATTTACTTCATAAATATTTCAGCAAGGTTAATAGATTTATGAGTAGATTTCACATGAATAAAATGTCCAGATTTACTAAGTTTATCAATCACTATCGTAATCGAATCATTCTACATTTGAGTTTTAGGAAAACCTCTGATAAAGTCCAGTGAGATAGTCTCCCACTTCCATTATGGTATAGGTAGAGGCTGTAACAGGTCGGCTGGGTGTTGGTGTTCATCCTTCACCTCTTGAAAATATAGGCACTTAGATAAGTATTTTGTTGTCTCACCTTTCATGTTAGGCCAATAAAACAACTTCCTCAATGCTATTACCATTTTCTAGTATCCGAGATGACCATAATATGGCCTATTGTGTACTTCATCCAAAATTGTTAGCTTTAATTCAGCAGAATCTAGTATGTACAACCTTCTTTTGAATCTTAGTAGTCCATTTATGTCCAAAATCAGATCTGTTCTGTCTAAATTTTCTGCAATATGTTGTAAATATGCCACTGTTTTGATGTATTTTCCATCATTACTACTTGTGTATTTTATCCTTGGTTCAAGGTCGCTTTATTCCCTTCTAATACTTATTTCAAACAACCCATGAATTCTTCTACTTAAGACATCTACCACTTTGTTTTACTTACCCTTGATGTGTCTTACTTCGAAATTGAATTCGCTCAAGAAGGCCAGCCATCTTGCTTGCCTTGTGTCAATATATGGTTGACTAAATAAGAATTTCACACCACTTTTATCGGTTAGAAACATAAATTTTCTACCCATTATATAGTGTTGCCATATTTTTATCGAATGCATTACTGTTGTTAATTCCAAGTCGTGTGTGACGTAGTTTCGTTCATGCTCTTTTAGTTTTCGTGACTCGTAACAAATAACGTGCCCTTATTGAGTTAGGACACCTCCAAAACCTTCTTTTCTCGCATCCACACAGAATGTAAAGTCTTTATAATGGTATGCTACCCTTAAAATAAGTGTGGTTGTTAATAGTTCTTTTAACTTATTAAAATTGTCCTGACATTTCTGCGACCAAATAAACTTGGTCCCCTTTTTCTGTAGAGATGTGATTGGGTATGAAATCTTGGAGAATCCTTCGATAAATCTGTAGTAGTAACCGGTAATTCCCATGAATGATCAGATGTCCACCACATCCTTAGGGATAGGCCATTCCATGATAGCTCTTATATTTTCTGGCTCAACTGCAATACCTTCTTCATATATTACATGTCCTAGGTATTGTATTCTCTTTTGGTAGAAGTCACATTTGTCAAATTTTTCATACATCTTGTGTTTTCTTAGGGTCTGCAATATTATCTTTAGATGTTCTTCATGTTCTTATTTCATTTTTGAATACAATAGAATGTCGTCAATAAATACCAACACAAACTTATCCAAATATTGACTGAAAATGTTATTCATTAAACACATAAATGTTTCTAGTGCATTAGTGATACCAAACGGAATAACAACAAACTCATAATGTCCATATCTCGTTCTAAACGTTGTTTTACTTATGTCTTCATCCTTTATTCTGACCTGGTGATAACCAGATCTTAAATCTAACTTAGAAAAAATATTTTCCCCTCCTACTTGGTCAAACAGATCATTGATTCTGGGTAGGGGATACTTGTTCTTAACAGTCATTTTGTTTAATTGTTGATAGTCAATACACAATCTTAAATTCCCATCTTTTTTTTTAACAAAAAGGACTGGTGCTCCCCAAGGTGAAACACTTGGTATGATGTATTCCTTGTCCAATAGTTCTTGTATCTAAATCTTTAATTCTGTCAATTCAGGTAAACTCATTCTATAGGGTTCCTTAGATATTGAAACTAATCCAGGCAGCAGATCGATAGAGAAATCTATCTCTCTTCTTGGGGGCAATTCTGGTATTTCGTCTACAAATAAATATCTAAATTCATGTAACATGGTAAAATATTCTAGGCTGGGTTTAACTTCTTTTTCTAACAGATTTGTCACTTGAATAGCATAAATCTAACACCCTTTATTCATGCATTTCCTAAACTGCATTGCTGAAATCTGCTTAACTAAGACTGGTTTTCTTATGCCTTGTACTATCCTAAGTATGTTGTTTTCATCTATGTAAATAAGTGTTTTTTCATCACAATCCAACATTACTTTATGCTTCTCTAACCATTCCATTCCAATAATTATATCGTACGACCCTAACGGTAAAATATTCATATTTAACTTTGTATTTTGACCATCTAAACTGAGTTCACAATCAGAAATGAAATATGTTACTTTCCTTTTTGACCATGTTGATAGTTGTACTATCCAGGATTTAGTATGCTTAACTTTATCAAGCTTGTTTGAATCAACTATACCAGGAGTAACATAACTCAGAGTAGCTCTCGGATCAATTAAAATAGAAATACAATTATTATTAACTTTACCTTCAACTTCCACTATAGTGGATTGGTGATCCGCTTGTTGGCCATCCACAACTGCATTGATCCTGTGTATGCTTCTGCCGACATATCCTATAGTATAGGCCTCTTGCAGGTTATGAAATGTGGTCCTTGCTGTAGAAGTTAAACGTGGACAGTTCCTCCTTTAGTGATCCTCTCCACACTCCCACCATTTTAACGGTTCCTTGGGGTTGTCCCCAAACTTCTTGGTTCCAGGATTAATTAGTCTACCTCTCCCTTGGTTGTTTTAGTTATTGGAATGGAAATATTTCCTTTTGAAATTATTTGTTGCATTCCGGAAAGGGGTTGGTTGGAATCCCTTCTTCTGTTGATTCTTATCTTTCCAAGCCTTGGGGAGTTCAGAAAGTTGTTTGTACTGGTGATAACACATCCAGGCCTTTCTAAAAACTTCTCTTAAGGTTTTGGGGTTGTCGAATTCAATTATTTCCTTATAGGACTATGGTCAGCAGCTTAGGAACCGTTGGATTTTTACTTTGTCTTCCTTGGTATATGGCACAAATCTTAATAATTCAAGAAATTTGTTTATGAGGTTGTCCATGGTCATCTGACCGAGTCTTATCTCATAAAATTCTTTGGTCTTTCTCTCATAATAACTTTCTAATAAATATGGTTTCTTTAAGTATTTCTTGAAATCTGACCATTCCATCTGTTTTTCCTTTAAGCCCTTGGCCAACTTTAGGTCCTTCCACCATATACTTGCCTTTCCTTTCAGGTTATAAATGGCTATTCTGACCTTCATGTTGCTAGAATAATTATAAATCTGGAAATACTTTTTTATGTCTAGTAACCATGCTTCAACCTCCTCCCATATCATGGATTCTCCGTCAATTGTGGATGATTTGATTTTCTTAAATTCACCCTCCAGGTGGTCCACCTGTTTCCTCTTCCTTCCTGTGGTTGTTTTATTTTCTATTGTTGGTGTGCCTTCAAAAGAACTGTTCTCATTTTCTGTTGCAGGACCAGGATTTTTCAAGGCTCTTTTGATGACCTCTTCTTCCTTATCATTGTCTTTTGGGCTCTTCTTTGTTACTATGCTATGCAACAATAATTCATTTATTTCCTATTGTTCTTCATGTGCTTTTTTCAGTTTCTCATTATCTGCCTTGAAAACTTGTAGTTCCACGATAAGGTTCCTCATTATTTCCAGAACCTGGGTAGTTGAACTTCTTTCATTGTTCTTCCTAGGATATTTAGGAGGTCCTTGCTCGAGATTATCTTCAACTCTGATCTCCTCTTCATTCTGTGCTTCCATTATCACAATAGAACAAAATTTTTATGTTTGTAAAAGTAAGTATTTTCGTTAGTCTTTCTTTAAACAAGATAAAATGTACTAAAAAAAAGATTGGCCCTTCTTTGACGTCCAAGTGTTGTAACCTTAAAATCTGATATGATATGTAATGTACCCCAAATTTACCATTTTTTTTTTTATTAGGGTTATTAATTATCCTTTCGCTTTCACTAGGTGTTTCAAAATATTCTTTAATTGTATATGTAGAGTAATTTTGCAATTTCTACTATATTCTAGAGCTTACACTTATCTTTTCTTGATACAGGTGCAATTTTATGTAGACTAAAAATTACTCTTAGTAGTCACATCGAATGATACCACACCTATATTTCGTAACCATCACAAGGAAAAAGACTATCCTCTAGTCTATTCATTACTATACTAGTGCACGTATTCACTATGCATTATCCTATAGTTTTTCATCGTTGATAAAATTTTAATCACGGTTATATGTGTGAATAGTTTTTGGATCTAAACTATTCAACCCTAAAAAAATCACAACATGATATTTGAGTTAGCATATGATACTATATGCCATAGTAATTCTATATATACAATACCATAAGGGCTCTATAAGGTCACGCTAGAGTACACTTCTCTCTCTCTCTCTCTCTCTCTCTCTATATATATATATATATATATGTGTGTGTGTGTGTGTGTGTGTGTGTGTTATAGGAATACTAAACCTCAATCATACTATAGGTGTTGGATTTGACATATAAGGTGCAGATCTTGCCTGTGGATTAACTACATTATTACATAATAATTATTAACCTAACTCCTAGAAGGTGTATAATTAATACTCATACTGTTACTACAACATGGTTAGAAATAGAATTATCGTTAAGGTCATTAGAGGTCTCCCAACGATATCATTCACTAGCCCGGAGTTTGTTTAACAAGTCGGAAACAACATATGGGAAATACCATAACTAGAAGAGACGAGCATGATTGGAGTGCACAGTCGCATCCCTAACTCATTGGCATCACTCTCTACAATAAATTGACCTGATGTTTGATGAAAGGTATGAAAATCGAGTTTTAAAAACCCTACTTAAACCATTAATGGGGTCTTCGAATGTGCCTTCCTGAACAACCATTTGACCACCATGCCCAATCACAACCCTGCCACCTCATTATATTCACATGGAAAGGTACCACTGTGTAACTACCTCTGTAATCTTTTGTCGAGGCCCGAGGTAACTCATTGTATCGATTTTCCCTAGGCACGGAGATGTTTTTTTCTCTACACTTTCTTTCTCTATTGTTCGGTCGGCTAGAATGGTCGACCTGGTTCTAAAATACAATGAAGAAGAGGCTCGAGATAGACCCGGCTTCCTTCCGGTGCATGACAGGTAACCTTATCATATGATAATGGATTTCATTGTTGTACCTCGATTGTCTTACTATCTGACATTGCTTCCTATCATAATAAACACTATAACATTTGGTCACTAAGCAATCTTACTGGTTTTTCTTGTCTTTTCTGGAGTTGATTGAGGGACTCATACAAAAATATAGTAATATTAATAACATGCACTTATAATTTTATTTCTTTCACACTGTGGTTCTTACCTCCCTCATCAGTGTAAGCTCACTCCTTCTTGCTTTGACCTAAGGGTAAAACCTAGTGAACTCTTTGGGTTCTAGAGGGCGCGAGTGGTAGTTTCCTACCTACTGGTTACACAGTTACAAGACCTTATGTGTTTTAGAATCACTCGAAAAGCCTTCTGATTTTCTTTCTAGGTTCGTGTCTTATGCATGGATTAAGACAAACCCTACATAGTCCATGCTATCACCTTGGTTTCCTCGAGTATTATTTACAGGTTAAGATTTACTCTCCCCTTTGCGTAAATCCCATGATGGGAAGTTGTAAGGTAAAATATTTTGTTGAACTCTATGTGGTATTTTTGACTTCTGTGTTTTGTATCTCTTGAACATGTATTTACTCTTCATAAACCATCATGTCATCTAGCGACCCTCTCTCCAGGGATTCTGTATTTTTCCCTCAAAAATGTAAGTTATTGTGTTTAATTAAATTTTTAGAACGGAAATCATTGTTCATATCCGGGACATGTTTTACCTTTCAGGGTTACTACACAGAAGTAGAATAATAATTCATAAGTTCTGTTCTCTGTGCTTGTACAAAATATGTAAGAATTCGAAGGTTTTCTTTATCATCATTGGGAAAAAATCATGATCTACGGTTTGTGCATAAGTAACATATTATATTGCCTCGATGTAGAATTGTGTTTATGAGACTCCTTGGTCATCAGATTTGTTGATTAAGGTTGATTAAGGTTGGTTGTCATTGTTGTCAACCCTTGAAGAAAGACCCATAGCACAAAGGTTTGGGTAATGGACCCAATATTGTTTGATGTAAATATGACTCATTATTGTTTTTTCATTGTTGATAAGAAGTAAATATGGATGAACTCCAAAGTGGTCCCCTTATGGTGAAAGACCTCACGGGAAGACACTTTGTGGAGTAAGAGAACCCATGCTTAATTGTGGAATAAATGAGATGAAGGAAAGTGATTTTGTTAGGGAAAATATCCTAGATGGATATTGCTTGTCATTTCATTTCTGGTGGTATGTGGAATGTCACATAATTTCTCACGGTTAGAGAGTTATGGCCATGATAAGTTGGAGACCCCAGGTTTGGGTAGTGGACACAAGTTTGTTTGATGGGTAATAGTATGAGTTATGATGTATTTTTAGATGATACTATTCTATATGAATAGTACATTTCATGCCATTTCTATTGGTATGTATAACATCACATAACTCCTCACGGTTTGAGAGTTATGGCCTTACAAAATTGGAGGACCCTCATATGTCATCTAGAAGCCCCAAAAGGTCAAAGTAATCAAAGTGGTTTAAGAGATTTTAAAAGGTGAATAATAAAGTGAAGAGATGAGTGTATTATAATTCAAAGTGAATACAAAATAAATTATTTCAATAATAAATTTAATGCAGAAATTAGAAGTGGACCCAACCCTAAAATAGGGAAAGTGGGCCAAGTGACCTAGAAGATGTTTTTAAGGACGCTACTTGGAGAGTATAAATAAGAGGCAAGGCTCTCTCATTTGAATCACACTTGAGAATATTGAATATCTATAGCTTTCTAAGGTAACCAAATTATATCTAAGCTGAAATTCTAAGGAAAGTGAAGAAAAGAAGGCTGAAATGCGAGGGATAAATTCTTTTGATGGTGCTTTCTAAGGTATGTTATTTACAGGTCATCTCACCATTTTCACTATAAATTTTTTTGTATAATGATTCAAATCCTGAAATTGCTATGCAAGTGAGAAAAACTATCCAAGTATCTGTGGTAAAAAATTTATCTTGTGGGTCGTTGTATTTTGGGAGTTACACTCCGTGGAAAATAGGGTTTGTGGCCAGTCCTGAAACTAGTCAAAATCAAGTGTTTCGGGTAAAAACGTCATAACTTCTGCATAACATATCCAAATTTAGTGAGACCAAATGTGTTGGTTAGGGTCCAATCTGTAGTATTCTTTTTAACAGTTTTAGATCAATTCATCAAATATTTTGTGTGGGGCGTGCTCTACAAGGGCGCTCTCTAGAATAAGACAGAATTCAACAAGGTATGTCATTTTTTCTATAACTTATTTTTTGAGAGGTTCCAAGTAGTGACACTTGGAGGAATTGCATAAATCAGACTCAAGACCATTATGTATCAATTTCAGATCTTTATACATTACAGGTTTAAAGTTATGATTACTTCAAGTTAGGGTTGTTGACTAATCCAAAACTAGGCATGTGAGACTCAAGAAAAGGTTGATGAAAATGATAGTCTCTTGTTTTTAAATTTAAGGAAGGTTTGCAGGAATGTGATCATATACACTAGGTCTATTACAGAGCTACAAATCAGTTTTGGATGATGAAATTGATGAGGGATTTTGGTTGTGGTACATGTTGAGTACATGGTTGAGACAAGTAGTTGATGATGTTGGTACATATTGATGAGTCATATTTGATGAGTAGTTGAAACATTATTGGTACATACTTCATACATGGTTGGATGCACTTTTTTATGGTACAGGTTGATTACAGATTGGTGCATGGTTGATGCACTTGTTTATGGTACAGGTTGAATACAGGTTGATGCATGGTTGATGCATGGTTCAAATTTATTGGTACAGGTTTACAGTGGTATATCTCACAGTGATAGTGTGACAGTGGTTCCATCATTCTACTTCTACTTCAAGGTGGCAGGACGGGGCAAGGACAGGTGGTTGTAGCCACCTTCTAGTTGTAGCCAGAGAACATAGGGAGTTGTAGCCTCCTTCTGGTTGTAGCCAGAGAATTGGAGAGTTGGAGATTCCCTCAGGTTGTAGCCTGAGAAACTAGGGGGTTGGAGCCTCCTTCCAGTTGCAGCTGGAAAACAAAGGAAGTTGGTGCTTCCAATGAATGTAATTCTTCAAGATATATAAGAAAAAACATTCTGTGGTTTTCTCTCGATTTGGGTTTCCACGTAAAACACTGGTGTACTGTGTATATGTGTGATTGTTTATTTATTACTGCTCATTATTGGATAATAATTCTACATTGATATAAATTTTGAAGAAAAAGGATTATAATTACATTATTATTGATTCACCCCCCCTCTTAGTAATCCAACAATTGGTATCAGAGAAGGTTCCTTCAGAAATCAGTTTAACCACTGAAAGGTATATCATGGAGAGTACCAACTCATATAAAAATGGAATACCACAGTTTGATGGACAGAAGTATGCTTTTTGGAGCATAAGGATGAATACATATATATAGGCATAGGGATTTCAAGTTTGGCAATCAATTCTAGATGGATACACAACACCAACAGTTCCACCAACAAATGACAAATAAGTGAAACTCGGTGAGAACAATTCCAAAGTCATAAATGCACTTTTGAATTGTCTTAGTGATACGATATTCACCAAAGTTGCACATTGTAAATATGCTAAAGAGATTTGGGACAAGCTTCAAAATATTTATGAAGGAGATTCAAAAGTCAAAGCAACAAAGCTTCAAACTTACAGAGGTCATTTCGAACAACTAAAAATGAAGGAAGATGAAGATATTGCAGGCTACTTCTTACGAGTTGATGAAACAGTGAATGCAATCATAGGATTGAGAGAATAAATCAAAGAATCTGTAATTGTTCAAAAGGTACTAAGATCTCTTCCTATGAGATTCAACCCTAAGATATCAGCACTAGAAGAAAGATCAGATCTAAACTCAATAAGCATGGATGAACTGCATGGAATCTTCACAGCATATAAGATGAGAACTGAACAGGAAAATCTAGATGTAAAAGAAGCAGCCTTCAAAGCATCCAAAAGATCAAAGTGAAAGAAAAATGAACAAGAAGAATATAACAGCAGCAACAACGTATCGGAAGATGATGAAGAAGTGGCCAACTTCATCAAAAGACTGAACAAGGGAATGGATGGTAGGTACAGAGGTAAGCTTCCTTTAATTTGTTTTAATTGTGATGGTATTGGTCATTTTTGTAACAAATGTCCTCATAAGAAAAAGAGAAATGATAAAGGTTACTCAAAAGGAAGACAAACATATAAAGGTAAAATAACTACAAAGAAATATTTCAAGAAAAACTTGTGCACCAAAGAAGACATCTCATCATCAGATGAAGATGAAGTCAGTGACAGTGAAACAGGGAGAGTTCTATTCATGGTAGTAGAAGACTCTGATAAAAAAGACTCCGGAGAAGAATATGAAGAAGCATATGAAGAAGAAATTGAAGAGGTAGAAGTTGACTTTCGAGAAGAATTAATGAGTGTCATAGAAGTTATCAGAAGAGAAAAGAAGAAAAGAAAGAAACTACAAGCATAACTAGATAAGAAAAAAGACACTCAAGAACTAGAACAAATGATCACAAAATTGAAGGTTCAAATAGAAGAAGATAAAAGAATTGAAGAAGCACTCAAAGAATAGCTAGAAGGAAAGGACAGGATCATTGGAAACATGGAAGTAGAGATTGTCACACTAAGAAGGGATATTCAAAAGAAAAATATGCAGAATAGCCCAAAAGTTCTGGATGACATTATCAGTAGTCAAAAATCTTATCTTGACAAGTCCGGTCTTGGATACAATCAGACAAAAAAGGGATCAAGCTCCAAAACAACAGAACAAGAAACAAATACAAAAGTTATGCAGAAACAATCAACAGATATAAAAAGATATACAAGGAAGATTACAGGGACACTCCTCCACCGAGAAGATTCAGATTTCAAAATCAACAACAGATAGACATGCCTCAAGAAGAAGAAGGATTCACAAGAGCACCTCCTTTCATAAGATCTTCAACTACCAGGTATAAAACTATATTTTTTGGTTTATGTTATGCATGTAATAATTTTGGACATAAAGCTGTAAATTCCAGAGCTAACAACAGGAACAATAACTACTTTGAGAGCCATACACAAAGGGGTTATTCAAGAAGACCTAGTGAAACACAGAGAAGAAGTTACAACAAGTTTGAATGTTTGAGCACTAAAGTGGAATGTTACAAATGTAACAATTTTGGACACATGGCCAAAAATTGCAGAATGACAGTCCCTCCTAAAGAACCTCAACAGAGTCACAAACAAGAACCTCAGAAAATGAAATGGATAAGAAAGCAAGATCAATATAGCAATGAAGAATGCACAGTCACTCTACAAGCTAAACAGAAGAAACGCGGTTGGTATGTTGACAGTGAATGTTCAAAACACATGACAGGTGATAGAGACAAGTTTCTTACATTATGAAATTGAAGAGATGGATTAGTCTCCTTTGGAAATGATGATTCATCCAAAATCATGGGAAAAGACACAGTCCGAATTGGGAACAAGAATGAAAAGGCAAAAAATGTTCTACTAGTAGAATATATGAAGCATAATATTTTAAGTGTGAGTCAAATGTGTGACCAAGTTCATAAAGCTACTTCCGATTCACAAAAGTGTGAGATAAGAAAATAAGGTTTAGGGAAATTGGTCGCTACAACTGCAAGAACTTCAAGCAACATATATGTGTTAAGCGAAATTGGAAATGAAAAGTGTTGTCTAGCAAAGGAAGATGAAAGTTGGATATGGCATAGAAGAATGGGTCACATGCATTTTGATAACCTTTTCAAAGTCAGCAAAAGAGAAGCAGTCAGATAAATGCCCCAGATCACGAAACTGTTAGGACTCTACAATGTACCTTTTTGCTCACACTTTTTGCTACCATTACATCCTTTTTTTACTCACATTTAAAATTATATTATCACCTTACCCTATCTCTCCAAAGGAATATAATGTCTCTTCTCCTTGCTATATGTTTAATCTGTTTTGCATATAATTTTACATTACTCTCGTACTTAACCATTGACCAGAAATATATAAGTGCCGAAATAGTTCGAACTGCAGATTAGCATTGTTGTTTAAAGGCCCATTACTGAAACAATCAAAGAACGCAAATCCCATGGCTGAAATAGTCTGTGGTCTACGATGTTGAAACAACAACTCACACAAGAAGAAGCTATTACACTCTTCGTGGTCTACGATGCTGAAACAAGAACTCACACAAGAAGAAGCTGTTACACTCTCCATGGTCTACAATGCTGAAACAACAACTCATACAAGAAGAAGTTGTTACACTCTCTGTGGTCTACGATGCTAAAATAGCAATGGAGCTGTTGCACTGGCCACAACAGCCGCACCTTGAGCCAGAATTAACCACCGTTGTTGCGTGATACCACATTGTTGAAACAGTTAGAACGCAAATCCCGTTGCTGAAATAACATACAACAATAGTAACAAGAAGATAAGTAAGGAAGTTGTTATTCCAGCCGCAATAGCAACACCTCACTCAACACCCTTTCAACTATTGTAATAGCATTCTGTTACAGGAAACCAGGATATCCTATTCCAGTATAGAGATTTGATCTGACTAAGAATAGGATTCAGAGGTGCACATGTAATTTGATGATCAAATTGTATCGAGGGGATTCTCCTCTTTAAATAAGAGGAAATCATCATTAGATAGGATCTTCGTCTTGGCTAAGAAAGGAATTACAGAGAAGGACGTGTTTTACTTCAGATTGTAATATGATACAGTTGACAGATGAATAAAAGATTGTTCTGATCATTTCTCTCTAGTTCCTTTCGTTTCAGGGGAATCTTGTGAGAAGGGAGGGCCCAACTTCTTCACAAGATTCACTCGTTAGCTCTGTAGTGTGTTAGTGTTATTTCTGTTCATGCCTTGATTAAATTCTGTTTTGCTGAAACACTACTTTATTGAACTATGTCTTGCTAAAACTCTGCTTTACTGGTTGTTACATTGTTTTCATATAATAAATGCTTGGGTAACTATTGATCATTCTAGTTAGCATTATTTGGTGAATTTATGAAAGCGTGATAATCAGAGACAGGTGCTGAAGGTTCTTGCTTGGGGAATAGGGTCCTGTTCTCTGTTAAGAGATAGTTAGTCTTCAATGTGTGTCAATCATTTCAATTAGCAATGAGTCTATGAAAGTGTGATGATTAGAAACATGTGTTGAAGATTCCTGCTTGGGAATAGGGTCATGTTCTTTGTTAAGAGTTAGTTAGCCTTCAGTGTGTGTCAATCATTTCAGTTAGTAATGAGTTCATAAAAGTGTGATGATTGGAAACAATTCTTGAAGATTCCTGCTTGGGGAATAGGGTCCTATTTTCTATTACAGAATAGTTGGTATTTTCTTTTGCAACATCTTGTTGTTATTTTCTTAAATGTAATCCAGGATTCTTTATATAATTAATTCTTTAAACTTTGAACTTTGCAATAGGTAGGTTGCTTTCCTGTAATTCAAAGTAGAACTTCAGTTTGTTCAAGGCAAAGTGTGATTAATGTATTTTTACTACAACGCTAGATTGCTTTTTAGATGGAGCATATACAGTGTGTGATTACCTTTGAAATAAACAGACTTCCCTAGGTTGACAATTTATGTAGCACTTGATTGTTTAGTTAAATAAGCAATTATAGTGACCAACATTTTGGCGCCGTTGCCGTGGAAGGTAATTATAGATTTCAAAAGCACTTATGATTTTTTAGATACAAATATTGCATGAGAGGACGCAGAGACCCCAAAGACACTGACCCTACAGGTGGCAGGGGCAGAGGAAGAGGAGGAAGAAAGACTTATATTGATAAGATTATATCAAAGTCTGAATCTGTTGCTCAACGACCAAACTCTCGGAAACCAAAATCCCAACCTTCATTTCAAGAAAACATTAAAATGGGGAAAGAGGTTTAGAGTCTTGAGACAGTTGAGAAACCAGCAGGAAACATTGAGGACAGAGCAAGCGCAGCAGGGGAGCAAATAGAAGAAAACATGGATGAGTACAATGAATAATTGCATCATGAAGAACATGCAGGTCCTGAAAGAGAGGTAAATGATGAAAACTCTTTTTCCACATTAGGATTTCCTATTGGTGATCTTCCTAGAGGGGTAGTGGCCATGAAGAACATTCCACTCTCAGTACTACCAAACTTTCATGGTTTGTCTTCAGAGGATCATGATGAATTCCTTTTTGAGTTTGACATATTATGCAGAAGTTATGATTACATTTCCAATGCTAAAAAATTAAAGCTATTTCCAGCAACATTGAAAGGAAATGCACTAAGATGGTTCATGAGTCTTGGAGGCGATGTAATCACAACATGGGATCAAATGAAACAGAAATTCCTGCATAAATACCAGGACTATTGCCGAACAAGAGAAAAAAGGGAAGAACTATTTAAGATGATACAGAAAGAGGATGAAAATCTGGAGGACTTTGTAGAAAGACTACAGTACAATCTACAAAGATCCAATCACCCCGATGTAAGTAAAGATATCCTTAAAACGATATTAGTAAAAGGAGTAAGGGATGACTGTTTATATATGATGAATATTCTTGGAAAATGGGACATATCTAAAGAATCATACAATGAAATTGTTAACCTATGTAAAAGATGTTCAAGAGGAGCTTCAAGGAATAGATCAAATAGCAGGGATACCAAATTTTCAAGAGTTCAAAAATAGCTAGTGGGGGAGAAACAAGAGCCAAAATAGGTAATTTACTTGAAGGTTTTAAAACTGAAATGTTAAGCTCTTTTGCCTCACAAATTGATACCCTGCAGATTCAAAATAAACAAGCCGAAGCATAAGCAAATCTATCCATCTTTTGTTCTAAATGCAGAGACAAGCACCCATGAAGGGAATGCCCATTGGACAAAAAACCAATCTGCACCATCTGTTATAAAGATCATGAAACTCAACAATGTCCTTCTTTACTAGGGATCAAGGTAGCATTACAACCAACTGATGAAGAAGATGAAGCTATCTATTTGCTGACACAGAGAAGGCAATGGAAACCGCGGGGACAAGGTATGAATCCTAACATGCCATTTACATCTTCTAATCATTGGAATAACTATCCTTCTTTTAATCAAATGAATTACCCTCCCTATAATCAAATGCAATACCTAAATCAAATGAATTACCCACCCATGCAACAAACTAACCCACCCTTTGTTGATCCGTCAATGTGGACTCCTTAGCCTCCACAACAACAACAACCGTATCAGAACCAATGGAATCCAATTTGGAGAGGACAACAACCTCCCTTCCCAAATCAATTACCTCAATCACAATTTCTGCAACCACTCTCCTTACCATCAGGTACCCCACCAAACAATCAAATAATGAGGCCCCAACTACCTGTACAACCTAACCCTAACCCTAATAATAAAGTTGTGCAGTGCATTGATATTCATAACCAGCCTACATTTTCTCTTCTCCCTGCGCAATGTAATGATATTTATTTACGATCTGGGAGAATAGTAGAACCTATCATAGTTGATGTTACCTCTTCTGATAAAGAGGAAACAAAAGAGCATCATGTACCTGAAGAGGTACAATCATCCTCTAACACTGCTGCTGAAACAACGAAACCACCATTTCCTGAGCGTTTAGCTTTAACTAAAACGCCTGAGCCACCTTCTTTCAATCTTCTAGGGGAATTACAAAATATTTATGTCAAAATTCCTCTACTACAAGCACTCCGAGATGTACCAATTTATGCCAGGACTATGCGAGACATTTGTGTTAAGAAACCTGGTAGGAAAATTAAGGATCCCCTCACAGTCCATGTCATGGGTGAATTGTCTGCACTAATGTCAGGTAAAGTTCCCCCAGTTAAATATGGTGATCCAGTCCACCCTACCGTCTCAGTACAAATTGGAAAAATGATAATCCCTCGAGTCCTGGTAGACTTAGGTGCCGCTATCAATATTATGACTCTGGAAACCTCACAACTATTACAACTGTAGAATGAAATCAGAGACACCCCAACTATCCTAGAATTAACTGACTGCTCCACAATCAAACTGGAGGGATTCATTGAAGACCTAATTATCTCAGTGGAATCATGGAATTATCCAGCTGACTTTGTGGTATTACAACCTAAAACAAAGTTGGGGGGCCACCCTCTAATTTTCCCAAAATTCGGTATGGGTAGACTTTGATGATCAACTTACTCAAACCATATTGACTATCAGACAAGACTTAAGCCTTAAAGATGCCACCAAGGATGAAGTAATTAATAATTTTATTTGTGAACCCTCCTCTGTGACTCCAGAAACTCATAACCAACTAGCTGCATTGTTGGAGTCAGATAATCAGGAAAACCTTAACTCTGAAAACCCACCTCAAACATCTGCCACCATCTCTTCTAAAAGCATACCAGTAGAAATTGAACCTGGAAAAACACTGAACATAAACCCTAACCTGAAAGAGGTTGAAACACAACAATTAATGAAGTTACTTCTTGAACATAAAGAAGCATTCGCATGTGACTATATAGATATGAAAGGAATCTCTCCCAAATTATGTACTCATCGTATATACATCAAGGAAGATTGTCGACCGGTCTGCCAATCTCAACGACAAATAAACCCTAATTTAAGAGAAATCCTTAAAGAAGAACTTCAAAAATTGCTCAACGCAGGGTTTATATATCCTATATCAAACAGTGAATGGGTTTCCCTTTTGGTAATAGTTCCTAAGAAAAACGTGAAATGGAGAGTATGTGTGGACTATAGAGCCTTAAATAAAGCTACTCAAAAAGATCAATTTCCATTACCATTCATTGATTAAGTGTTAGACAGTTTGTCAGGGAAGAAATTTTTCTCATTTTTAGATGGTTTCAGTGGGTATAATCAGATCAAAATTGCACCCCATGACCAAGATAAAACCACTTTTACTAGCCCTTGGGGAACTTTTGCTTATAGAGTTCTCCCATTTGGACTATGTAATGCACCAAAAACCTTTCAAAGAGTAGTTATAGGAATCTTTTTTGATATACTTAATGACTCTATGGAAATTTTTATGGATGATTTTACCCCTTATGGTGTTTATTTTCAAGAAGCACTACAAAACCTTGAGAAAGTACTTAAACAATGTATACAAGCCCACCTCTCCTTAAGTACAGAAAAATGTCATATGATGATGAGTGAAGGAATAGTGCTTGGACATTTTATTTCATCTCAAGGAATTTAGGTGGATCCATCCAAGATACAAGTCATTAAAGATCTTCCTACTC
>ML789691.1:97529-110001 GCA_009831015.1 Picea engelmannii
ATTCTAAGAGGACCTGATTGGACACTTCCCTTTCATATATCCTCTGATGCTTCAGATACTGCAATAGGAGTTGTCTTGGGACAAGAAGAAAATCATCTTCCTTATGCTATTTATTTCATTAGCAAGAATATGACTCCTGCTGAGCTTAACTATACAGTTACTGAAAATGAATTTTTAGCAGTTATCTATGCTATTAATAAATTTAGACATTACATCACTAGCTACTCTACTCTTGTCCATACTGATCACTCAACTATCAAATATCTAATGAACAAACCTATCACAAATGCTCGAGTCACCAGATGGTTATTATTATTACAAGAATTTGATATTACAATTGTAGATAGACCAGGAAAAGAAAATGTAGTTGTTGATTTCCTTTCTCGGTTAACACATGATGATGATACCCCAGTAGATGATTCCTTTCCTGATGAATATTTATTTGCAGTATCTGCTCACTCACCTTGGTATGCAGACATCGCTAACTACTTGGTTATAGGGAAGTTACCACTACACATATCCCACCGGGAGAAAAGAAGAATCATTCAACAAAATGCTCGGTATAGTTGGATAAGTGGGTGTCTTTTCCACACAGGACTTGATCAAGAAATCTGAAGGTGCATTAGAGAAGATGAGGTTTATGATCTACTAAAAGCTTGTCATGATGGCCCTTGTAGAGGGCATTTTGCTGATAAGAGAACAACACATAAAATTCTCAGGATGGGGTATTATTGGTCCTCACCTTTTAAAGATGAAAAGAAATATGTCTGGGCCTGTGATAGTTGTTAAAGAATGGGCCAACCTAATCATAGAGATGAAAATCCATTAAACCCCCAGATAGTACTTGAACCATTTGAAAGATGGGCCTTAGACTTTGTAGGACCCATTAACCCCCCATCCAATCAAAAAGTTTACATAGTGGTCTGCACAGATTATATGACCAAATGGGTGGAAGCTAAAGTAATCCATAGAGCAACTGAAGAAGCAGTTCTAGATTTCCTATTTGAAGACATCTTCATTAGATTTGGAGTGCTAAGAGAATTAGTTACAGATAGGGGACCTCCTTTCACTTCTCACGGTTTTAAAGCCACTCTTCAAAAATATCATATTCAGCATAAAATAACTACAACATACCACCCCCAAGCCAATGAACATGTGGAAAGCACAAATAAAGTAATAGAATCTATTCTCACAAAAACAGTGAAGGAAAACAGAAAGGATTGGTCTCAAAGACTCCCTGAAGCATTATGGGCCTACAGAACTACCTCGAGAAATACTACAGGATTCTCTCCCTATGAATTAGTTTATGGAAAAAGTGTCATTTTTCCTGTGGAATTTGAAATCAAAACCTTAAGGATTGCTTTCACTGTCAACCTTGATTTGTCCGATGCATAGACAGTCAGGTTGTAACAACTTAATGAATTGGATGAAAAAAGACTAGATGCCATTCATCAGACAACTATGATTCAACAACGAAGGTCAAAATGGCATGACAAAACTATCAAGCATAAGAAATTCCAAAAAAGTAATTAGGCCCTACTGTATGACTCTCGGTTCAAAGAATTTCAAGGGAAGCTACGTACAAGATGGTTGGGACCTTACGAAGTAGACATTGTTTTCCTCAATGGAACAGTAAGGCTCCTCACAATCGATGACTCTAAAACACTGCTACTTGTAAATGGTCATCGGCTCCGTCTGTACCAGCGCCTCATTTCCAAGGAAGATTTTAAGGCCACATGTGTGGCAGACTCTCATTACCTCTTTATAGAGGGGCCTCCTACCCCTCATTGCAATTAATTGTTTTTAATTTAATTTCTTTAGTATTAGATTAGATTTCATTCACTAATAATCCCTGTGAGGAAATAGCATGTTACAATTGATTTTTGCAGATTCTCGATCAAACCCAAGGCCTACTAAGAAAGGACGATCTTACTTCAATAAGAGCCAAGCTTCCCCATTGCTGAAACACCACTGTTCAACAATTTTCTACATTTTTCCCATTGCTGAAACACTATTGTTCAACAATTTTCTACATTTTCCCATTGTTGAAACACCCCTGTTCCGAAATTTTTCACATTTCCTCCATTGTTGAAACACCACCATTCAACAATTTTCTACATTTTTCCATTGTTGAAACACCCCTGTTCCGCAATTTTCCACATTTTCTCCATTGCTGAAACACCATTGTTCAACAATTTTCTACATTTTCCCCATTGCTGAAACACCATTGTTCAACAATTTTCTACATTTTCCCATTGTTGAAACACCCCTGTTTCGCAATTTTCCACATTTTCCCCATTGCCGAAACACCATTGTTCAACAATTTTTCACATCTTTCTCATTGCTGAAACACCACTGTCCAACAATTTCTCCCTTTTCCACACTGCTGAAACACCACTGCTTCAGCAGTATTCTGCAACATCACTCTTCAACGAACATTTCTCTATTTTTTCACTGTTGCTGAAACACCAAATTTTCAGCATTCTCTGTCAATAATATTTTGCGCTCTCAGACTACATTTTGTCCTTCCAGTAAATAATTCCTTCATACAATTCCTCTAACAAATCAAAAGTCTCTGCCATGGCTACTGCAAAACTATTATGGACAGGCACTATATTTTGTTTTAAGTATGGATCAAAAGGTAAAGATGAGGTATGTAAAATTTATATGTAAATACAATTGAACTATAGTTAATGAGAAGATTCCAACTCATTATTACCACTCATGTAAAATCATTATTTCAGTCGTACTCGAGGGGGGGGGGGGATATCGAAATCCTATACCATCATTTCACACGAATCAACCACCGTCATTCTTTTTCTTCACCATCTTTTCGTTTGTTTCACTACCATTTGCATGCCTTCACCCGAAAAACTCACTCTGCACAGAAGCAGTTACTCGACTCTTTGTCGGTGCATTTTACTGAGCGGTTAGCTATGGGAGGCCCTGTTATATGGCACGAACCCGCCACGACATCCCTATTAGAACTATATCTAGAAGTCTATCAAATTTTTCTGTAGGAAGGATGGCTGGGTTATTTTCAGAGGCTCCAGAGATTTGATCAACAACAGGTTCTTCAATTCACTCAAAATCTTCAGGAAGATCATTCCATTGTTCAAGGGGTTTGGATCCCAGTTACAGAGGAGGATATAGCGCAGGTTTTGGGTCTCCCTACCAATGGCATTCGCTGGTCCAGCCACAAACATATCATTCTTAATGCCCAGTAGGATTTCCTCTTGTCAGGGGAACAAATTGAGCCTAAAGGCCAGGGTGTCTGACTCAGCTCGTTGCCGCCTCCATGGACGAAAGTTGCAGAATTTGTCAAACACTACCTTACCTGTGAAGGTCGATACCAGGTAGTCTACCAGTATGATTTTGTCCTGTTGTCTCATTTACGACATGCTATATTGGTGAACATTCCTTATTATCTACTCGGATGTCTTAAAAATATGTCGCACTATTGTAAAAAGGCTAAAAATCCCACCCTTTCCCTCACCCATCATCGTATCGATCAACTTCTTATTCAAAAGGGTTTTTCCCAACAAAACCCTCCACTAAACAACCCACCCATAGACCCCCAAGAACCTGTTGAAATTTCTGAAAATCTTTAGGAACAACAACCACAAAACCCTCCAAACCCTCTGGAAGTGTCTAACAGTCCGCCTACATACCCAATCAATCCAATTAACCCCCCTACCATACCAAGCATGCCCCACATTTTACCAGAATCATCGACTCCTGCCATTCATATCCTTAGCAATGATTCTGAACCAGACAATTCTCCTTTTCCCATCATTGAGGAAAAGCCCCCACGCAAACGAAAGAAAATTCCTTTCTTTCCACCCTTTTTACAAAGAAAACGAACAAGGGCCTCAAAAAGGGCAGCCACTACTGCCACTGCCCTAAATCCCCAACCCATCCAGTTAAAACCCCGTGCATCTCCAACCTCCCAAATTCAGGAATCTTTACCTATTCCACCCACAGGCACTGAAACACAAGAACCAGAGGCTCAGTGTGTTGCGACATCATCATTTTCAAATCAAGTAGCTGAAACACAAGAACCAACTATTCATCAAGTAGCTGAAACACAAGAACCAGTTACTCATCAAGTAGCTGAAACAGAAGAACCATCTACTCATTCAGTAGCTGAAACACAAGAACCAGCTATAGCTGTCACACAAGAACCAACTACAGCTGAAACACAAGAACTAGTTGCTGATTTTGTTACTGAGACACAAGAATCAGATGCCCAGGGTGCTGCAACATTACTTTCTTTACATCAAGAAGCTGAAACACAAGAATCAACTGTCGATCCTGTAGCTGCTCCAAAAGAACCAGCTAGTGCGGCTGTGACTGCTACACAAGAACCAGTCACCCCTCAACTAGAATCAACAATGGCCTCTGTCTTACAAGAGAATGAGTTCCCAAGGTATGAACTGGAAGCCTACAAGCAAGAGTTAGCCATGGAAAAGGAAGCCTATGAGAAGGAACTTAAATTGTACACCCTAGCTCACATAGCGACCATTTCAGAGGGAACTACAACAGAGAATCCGTGTAGAGAATATATGTGCAGTCAATGTGGGGACATCTACTATCAAACAGGCTACAAAGTAATTCAAATTCCAATGCCAGGAGCTTCCCTTGCACCTACGAATTTTGCAGTCAAAGAAAACACCTTGATGTTACACAGGAACCAGCAGGACCCTCCAAAATTAAAACTGAACCCTGACCTACAACAATTGTCAAATATGAAGCCCCTATTTTTGTTAATAAAGTTGTACAAACATTGCCTATTGATGAATCTTCCCCTCCTAGATAGATCAATACCCACACCTTTGTGGAACAAGTCACTCAGACCCTACCTTAGCCTACCACTTGCAACGCTGAAACACAAGCTCAACCATGGGATGAGCAGGCAATAATAGACAAATGTAAAAAAGAGTATGCTGTTACACAGGCCAAAAGCCTGCAGGAACACAAACTAATCATGCTAAACCATATCTATTCAAACTGGGAAGCTTTGGAGCAAACACACCAGGAATCCCATGCCTATAAGAAACATAATAAAGAGCTAAAAGGAAAATTGCTCCTGATATTTGACTTGGCACAAAAGTTATTGGTTGCAAGGAAACCATCCTGCAATTACTCTCTGTTCCTCATGGAACAACTTACATGGTTTCAGATCAAATCAATCAAAGAAGGCAGACCCCATGCAGTGTTAAATCCAGTAGATTTTGTTAAAACCTTTGCAGAAGCCTCTGCTATGGATCAACACCTCCTCTGTGAGGTATATTTTCATAATGAGGCCATCCCTGAAAACCGACAGCTTAACCTTAACCCTCTTGTCAGTGACATCAAGATTCGGGCACTCACCTCCTTCCTTAACAATCAAATTATATGGCAGGATGACTTCCTAGCTACCAAGCATAACGAGGATAACCGCCTTCTCTGGATACGGCCAGAACCACAAAATGTCGCGACCTTTGTTACAGAGTATTATCAGTTTTTGAAGGAACCAAGGATGACTCAACACATTCAACAACTACAGACAACAGTGCTTCAGGATTGTCAACAGTTCATTAAATCCACAGAGATTGCTACCCTACAAGAAAATAACATGTTTTGGCAACAATCTACTGGGAAAAGACAGGAACACAATCCCTTTAGCCCCACTAATCTAGAGATAGAACTCTCTAGGGTACCTAGCTACATCAAGTGTGTTCAACAATGTGCTGAAAGATGGATAGGTTATCAGTTTCATTTTCCCATCTTGTGGATGCCAACAAAGAAATATCAAGTTCATTATAAGTTGCCCAAGAAGGCCAAAACAATAGCTTGGCAAAGGCTACAACGCGTTCAAGGATTCAGAGCTCCAACAAAGAACACTTTCCACAGCTACTACTTAAGTAACTTGCATGATCAGAGTCAGTATCCAGATTCTGATTCAGATTGAAGTTGCTTGAGGACATGCAACCTTTTAAGTTGGGGGGGATGTTAGGACTCTATAATGTACCTTTTTGCTCACACTTTTTGCTACCATTACATCATTTTTTCACTCACATTTAAACTTATATTATCACCTTACCCTATCTTTCCAAAGGTATATAACGTCTCTTCTCCTTGTTATATATTTAATTTGTTTTTCATATAATTTTACATTACTCTCGTACTTAACCGTTGACCAGAAATATATAAGTGTTGAAACAGTTCGAACTGCACATTAACATTGTTGTTTAAAGGCCTGTTGATGAAACAGTCAAAGCACACAAACCTCATGGCTGAAACAGCCTGTGGTCTATGATGCCGAAACAACAACTAACATAAGAAGAAGCTATTGCACTCTCTGTGGTCTACGATGCTGAAACAACAACTCACACAAGAAGAAGCCGTTACACTCTTCGTGGTCTACAATGATGAAACAACAACTCATACAAGAAGAAGTTGTTACACTCTCCATGGTCTACAATACTGAAATAGAAATGGAGCTGTTACACTGACCACAACAGCCGCACCTTGAGCCACCGTTGTTGCATGAGACCACATTGTTGAAACAGTTAGAACGCAAATCCCGTTGCTAAAACAGCCCGTGATTTGCGATGCTGAAACAACATACAACAATAGTAACAAGAAGATAAATAAGGAAGTTGTTATTCCAGCCGCAACAGCAACACCTCACTCAGCACCTTTTCAACTATTGTAATAGCATTCTGTTACGGGAAACCAGGATATCCTATTCCAATATAGAGATTTGATCGGACTAAGAATGGGATTCAGAGGCGCACATGTAATTTGATGATCAAATTGTATCGAGGGGATTCTCCTCTTTAAATAAGAGGAAATCATCATTAGAGAGGATCTTTATCTTGGCTAAGAAAAGAATTACAGAGAAGGACATGTTTTACTTCAGATTGTAATATGATACAATTGATAGATGAATAAAAGATTGTTCTGAGCATTTCTCTCTAGTTCCTTTCGTTTCAGGGGAATCTTGTGAGAAGGGAGGGCCCAACTTCTTCACAAGATTCACCCGTTAGCTCTATAGTGTGTTAGTGTTATTTATGTTCATGCCTTGATTAAATTCTGTTTTGCTGAAACACTACTTTACTGAACTCTGTCTTATTAAAACTCTGCTTTACTGGTTGTTACATTGTTTTCATATAATTCATGCTTGGGTAACTATTGATCATTCTAGTTAGCAATCTTGTTTGGTGAATTTATGAAAGCGTGATAATTAGGGACAGGTGCTAAAGGTTCTTGTTTGGGGAATAGGGTCATGTTCTCTGTTAAGAGATAGTTAGTCTTCAGTGTGTGTCAATCATTTCAATTAGCAATGAGTCTATGAAAGTGTGACAATCAGAAAAAGGTGTTGAAAATTCCTGCTTGGGAATAGGGTCCTGTTCTCTGTTAAGAGTTAGTTAGCCTTCAGTGTGTGTCAATCATTTCAGTTAGTAATGAGTTCATAAAAGTGTGATGATAGGAAACAATTGTTGAAGATTCCTTCTTGGGGAATAGGGTCCTCTTTTCTATTACAGAATAGTTGGTATTTCCTTTTGCAGCATCTTGTTGTTATTTTCTTAAATGTAATCCAGGATTCTTTAGATAATTAATTGTTTAAACTTTGAACTCTGCAATAGGTAGGTTGCTTTCCTGTAATTCAATGTAGAACTTCAGTTTGTTCAAGGCAAAGTGTGATTAATGTATTTTTACTACATATCTAGATTGCTTTTGAGATGGAGCATATATAGTGCATGATCACCTTTGAAATAAACATACTTCCCTAGGTTGAAAATTTATGTAGCACTTGATTGTTTAGTTAAATAAGCAATTATAGCGACCAACATTTTGGCGTCGTTGCCGTGGAAGGTAATTATAGATTTCAAAAGCACTTATGATTTTTTAGATACAAAGATTGCATGAGAGGACACAGAGACCCCAAAGACACTGACCCTATAGGTGGCAGGGGTAGAGGAAGAGGAGGAAGAAAGACTTATATTGATGAGATTATATCAAAGTTTGAATCTGCTGCTCAACAACCAAACTCTCGGAAACCAAAATCCCAACCTTCATTTCAAACAAACATTGAAACGGGGAAATAGGTTTAGAGTCCCGAGACAATCGAGAAACCACCAGGAAACATTCAGGACAGAGCAAGCACAGCAGGGGAGCAAACAGAAGAAAACATGGATGAGTACAATGAAGAATTGCATCATGAAGAACATGCAGGTCCTGAAAGAGAGGTAAATGATGAAAACTCTTTTTCCACATTAGGATTTCCTATTGGTGATCTTCCTAGAGGGGTAGCGGCCATGAAGAACATTCCACTCTCAGTACTACCAAACTTTCATGGTTTTTCTTCAGAGGATCCTGATGAATTCATTTTTGAGTTTGACATATTATGCAGAAGTTATGATTACATTTCCAATGCTCAAAAATTAAATCTATTTCCAGCAACATTGAAAGGTAATGCACTAAGATGGTTCATGAGTCTTGGAGGCCATGTAATCACAACATGGGATCAAATGAAACAGAAATTCCTGCATAAATACCAGGACTATTGCCGAACAAGAGAAAAAAGGGAAGAACTATTTAAGATGATACAGAAAGAGGATGAAAATCTAGAGGACTTTGTAGAAAGACTACATTACAATCTACAAAGATCCAGTCACCCCAATGTAAGTAAAGATATCCTTAAAATGATATTAGTAATTTGCTTCAGAGGCGCACATGTAATTTGATGATCAAATTGTATCGAGGGGATTCTCCTCTTTAAATAAGAGGAAATCATCATTAGAGAGGATCTTCGTCTTGGCTAAGAAATGATTTATAGAGAAGGACGTGTTTTACTTCAGATTGTAATATGATACAGTTGACAGATGAATAAAAGATTGTTCTGAGCATTTCTCTCTAGTTCTTTTCATTTCAGGGGAATCTTGTGAGAAGGGAGGGCCCACCTTCTTCACAACTTTCGCCCGTTAGCTCTGTAGTGTGTTAGTGTTATTTTTGTTCATGCCTTGATTAAATTATGTTTTGCTGAAACACTACTTTACTGAACTCTGTCTTGTTGAAACTCTTCTTTACTGGTTGTTACATTGTTTTCATATAATTCATGCTTGGGTAACTGTTGATCATTTTAGTTAGCAATCTTGTTTGGTGAATTTATGAAAGCGTGATAATCAGGGATAGGTGCTGAAGGCTCCTGCTTGGGGAATAGGGTCTTGTTCTCTATTAAGAGATAGTTAGTCTTCAATGTGTGTCAATCATTTCAATTAGCAATGAGTCTATGAAAGTGTGATGATCAGAAATAGGTGTTGAAGATTCCTTCTTGGGAATAGGGTCATGTTCTCTGTTAAGAGTTAGTTAACCTTCAGTGTGTGTCAATCATTTCAGTTAGCAATGAGTTCATAAAAGTGTGATGATTGGAAACAGGTGCTGAAGATTCTTGCTTGGGGAATAGGGTCCTATATTCTATTACAGAATAGTTGGTCTTTCCTTTTGCAACATCTTGTTGTTATTTTCTTAAATGTAATCCATGATTCTTTAGATAATTAATTCTTTAAACTTTGAACTCTGCAATAGGTAGGTTCCTTTCCTGTAATTCAAAGTAGAACTTCAGTTTGTTCAAGACAAAGTGTGATTAATGTATTTTTACTACAACTCTAGATTGCTTTTGAGATGGAGCATATACAGTGCATGATTACCTTTAAAATAAACAAACTTCCCTGGGTTGACAATTTATGTAGCACTTTATTGTTTAGTTAAATAAGAAATTATTGTGACCAACAAAAACCAATCAACACTTTATGTAAGCATTGCCAACAAGGAAAGAAAACAAAGACCAGGTTCAAATCAAAGGAATATTCAACAACAAAACCACTGGAAATTGTGCATATTGATCTAGTTGGACCAACTACAACAAAAGGCTTAAAAGGTGAGAGATACTTTATGTTATTAGTTGATGATTATACAAGAATGACTATAGTTTTCTTTCTCAAGAACAAATCAGAAGCTTTTGAAAATTTCAAGATCTACAAGGAAATGGTTGAAAATGAGATGGATTCAAGAACCAAATGCTTAAGATTGGATAATGGAGGAGAATTCACCTCAAATGAATTTATGGACTACTGCAGCAATCATGGAATAAAAAGGAAATTCTTCGTCGCTAGGACACCTCAACAGAATGGAGTCGTTGAAAGAAAGAACATGGCAATACAAGAAATGGCTCGAACAATGATAATGGATTCAAAGTTGAAAGATTTTTTTGGACACAGGAATTGCATACAGTAGTTCACATTCAAAACAGAGTAATGATAAAAAACAACACTGATAAAACTCCCTACGAGCTATGGAAAGGAAGGCCAAGAAATGTGAAACACTTCAGAGTTTTTGGAAGCAAATGCTACATCAAAAGAGAAGATGGCAGAATGGGAAAGTTTGACTCTCGTGTGGACAAATGAATACTTGTTGGTTTCTCAAGTAAAAGGAAAGCATACAAGTGTTACAATCTAAGATTAAACAAAGTTGTGGAAAGGATCAACATAACAATTGATGAAACAGGTAGACCATAATCAAAGAAAGAAGAAAGCAAATCAATGGAACAACTTTTTGAAGAAGAAGATGAAAAAGAAGAAGAATAAGAGGAAGATGAAGATGAAGACAATCCGACAGAAGTAGAAGAGCAAGTTCAGCAAGTATCTCCAAAGAAACCTAGCAAACGAGTACATAAGAATCATCCTTCAGATCAGATTATTGAAAACAAAGATGCAGGAGTTGAGACTAGAAGAAAAATATGTTCACCAAAACAAACACACCTAGCACTCTTATCTACAATTGAACCAAACTGTTTTGAAGAAGCTGGCAAGGATGAATTTTGGAATAAGGCCATGGATGAAGAATTTGATCAAATAGAGAAAAATGACACTTTGGAATTGGTTCCAAGACCAAAGAATAAGAATGTGATTGGCAAAAAATGGGTTTTCAGGAATAAATTGAATGAATATGGACAGGTTACAAGGAACAAAGCTAGATTGGTATGTAAAGGATATGCACAGATTGAAGGAATCAACTTTGAAGAGACATTTTCCCTAGTCGCCAAAATGAAAGCAATCCATTTTTTTTTAGCTTATGCATGCTCCAAAAATGTTAAAGTATATCAGATGGATGTAAAATCATCTTTTATGAATGGGGAACTTGAAGAAGAAGTCTACATTGAACAACCAGAAAGATTTCAGTTGTCAGAGAACACAGACTATGTGTGTAAATTAAAGAAAGCCTTGTATGGTCTAAAACAGGCTCCTAGAGCATGGTACTCTAGACTGGATAAGTATCTGCAACAGGTAGGGTTCAGAAAAGGAAGTGCAGACAACAACCTCTACATCAAGGTAAGTTAAGGTAATATTTTATTAATCGAAGTTTATGTTGATGATATTATTTTTGGTAGTGATGATGACATGTTAAGCCGGAAATTTGCAAAAGACATGCAAAATGAATTTGAAATGTCATTACTTGGAGAACTATCATTTTTCCTAGGACTTCAGATATGTCAAAGAAACCAAGGAATTTTTATTTCTCAAACCAAGTATATCAGAGAAATGCTAAAGAGGTTCGGAATGGAAGATTGCGAACCAATTATCACTCCCATGCAAACTAGTTGTAAGTTGAGGAAAGATGATGATTCAAAGTCTACAGATCAGAAGCAATATAGGTCAATGATTGACATCCTACTATATGTGACAACATCTAGACCAGATGTAATGTAGGCAGTTGGACAGGTGGCCCGATTTCAAGTAGCACCAAAGGAATCACATGTATTAGCAGTAAATAGAATCTTCAGATATCTCAAAGGAATAAAAGAGTTTGAATTATGGTATCTGTCAGGCTGCTAAATTGTAGCTTTTAAGTGTCCTGAATCACTAAATTGTCAAACCAGGGTTGGTATGCTTCGAGCTGATACACAATATGTGCAGGCAAGCGTCTAGTCTTTTATTCGAATGCTATCCTAAAAATAAATCACACACCTATTCTAAGAATTTGAATTCTGATGACTAACTCAAAACTGAGCATTTCCTATGAAATCATAAACAGAAGCAAAATAGTCTAGTGCTCAAAGGCTAAGATTGCTATTCCTGTTCAAAAGCACAATTCTACAAAATCATTCTAACTCTGTGTTTAACCATCTACCATCAGCATTATCATTTAAGTCATGACACACAGAGTACTGTCTGAACTGCGTTCATTCTGGGCATTCAAAACCAATCTAGTGCTACCTACAGGAAAACAAATCTAACGCTATCTACAGGAAAACAAGTTTAATGTTAAAGTAAATATAATGATAACTACAGAAAAGCAAATCTAATGCTATCTAACTGGAAAACAAATCTAATGTTGTTAACTGGTAAACAAATCTAATGCTGTTAACTGGTACCAGGAGCTCCTAACTATAACCTATCTATCCTAAGCACACAACGCAACTACT
>ML789691.1:128095-142296 GCA_009831015.1 Picea engelmannii
TATTTAGATACCTTAAAAAAAAATACAAAGGAAGTTCCTGTAGGTTTGCACTTAAGGTTATCCGACCTGCATAAATCTTTAAAATGAATCTTTATGCCTACTTATACCTAAATCCACATTCATATTTATACCAATATATTCCCAATATCAAACAATAGATCAAACTTACATTTTCTTTACTATTTCTGTTCAGAGAACGTGCCCACATGAATAAGTAATTATCATAGATTCATCTCATTCCTATCAGTTTAATACACAATAAAATATTCATCAAGAGAACAAGAAGAATAACATATTTGAAAGTGAAGCTGGAACACAAATGGAACAACCAAGTTCCACCCAACCGTAGAATAGAACAACCAAACTACTTGCTTTGTTCACCCCCTAGCCTGACCATGAGTCCATAAGGGAAAATTTCAATGATCCTCTTTCGCTACAGTCCTCCTTTCAGATAAAAAAATCCCCTTGCCTCACACCCAAACAATGTTCATAACAAGAAGTGATATACTTTCTCCAACATACTAAGTAGTGACGTGCCTCCTCCCATATGTTGTATATCCAAAGCCTCTTGTGCCTAGGTCTTTTTCCCTCTTTGGGAATTTTCGCAGCTTTACAAATCATTGATTTTCAGGGGCTGCTAGTGGCCAAATTCCTCATTTTCCACTTGTAAAATTCATCCCTGAGGTAACTTAAGTCTTTTCCCCACTCATAGAATCGTGGTCAGTTGTTTTCAACCTAGTTGTTCCATTTTTCCTTCAACAATTAATATATAAAAAGATTTTTCTTTTACATGTGTCAGAGTCAAAGAGTTGGTTGGGAAAATCAAATCTTTTCCCAACTGTTACAATAATTAATTACAAATAATCAAATTCCAAGTTCAGAATTTCCATAAATGGCAATAATTTTCCAAATACGAATTTGCCAAAAACGAAATAAAATTCCTAAGTGCATACATACTTTAATAATTAATTATTTTTGGGGATATTATAGAATGGGACCTTTGGAAACTGAGATTATTCTCTAACATTTTGGTACTCTTTCCAAACTTCAATATTCTATTCAATTGATCAATTGTTTTCTATAGTTCCTTTCTTAAGGAAATGATTTCATCCTCTAGATTCTTGTAATTTTCTTCCTTTTATTTTAGCTGGCTTCTCACCACTTCTTCTATCCTTTTTTCCTCTTCTAGTTGAGTCTTCAGAACGATAACTACTTTTTTTTCATCACAATCATGATCCTTCTTTTCATATTTCTGCAATTGTTCTTTCGTCTTTATTTTCTTTCCACTGAGTCTTTTTATTTATTCTAAATCACCAACGAGTTCTTCTTCAAGATTCACTTCCCCAACAATGTCTTCTTTTGAATCTGATTTTTCTTTCTAATTGTCTTCATTTTCTTTATCATTAGACTTTGTATCCATGGCTATGAAGAGAAATTGTTCTTTGTCAACATTAGAAATATATCCATCACTTTCTTCAGATGAGCTACTGTCCTCTCTAAAGTAAAAACTCTTCCTCTTAGTATATTTTTCTCTTATGTGTCTATAAGGTTTGATTATATTATTATGTTCTTCTTTAACATTATTTTTCCTCATTATCTCTGTCTTCCACTTTTTCATATGGACATTTAGTAGAAAAATGTCCTACTCTATCGCAATTAAAACATATGAAGGGTATCTTACCTTTGTATTTGTCATATATTCTTTTAAGATTTCTCACAAATTGTGATTCTTCTGTATCTGATTCATGGCTGAAACAATCACATAATTTGTGTCCTTTTGTCTTCTTTGATGCTTTGAAAGTTGCTTCTTTATGTGCTAGCTTTTCTTTTTTTGTCCTCATATCATATGAAGTGAGAATCCCATGAAACTCATCCTTCATTAGTTTCTCTAGATTCTTCATTTATTCAATGGAAGAGAGCTTGGAATCAAATCTTAAGGAGAGAGACCTTAACACCTTTTGCACAATAATTGGTTCATCAACCTTCTCACCAAGTCCTTCAATGATGTTGACAATTTCATCCACTCGAAGGAAATTGACTGAACATTTTCTTCATATTCCATTTTATAACTCTCAAATTTTCTTCTATGAGTTTGGAGATTTTCCTTCTTCACCTTATCATTACCTTCATAGATTTTTTTAATCTTGTCCCAAATATATTTTTCGATTCACAATGAATCACCTTGACAAATCCTGATTATGATAAACCACACAAGATAAAATTCATGAATTTTTCTTTATGTTCACTACCCTTCTTCCCAACATTATCTGTTGGTGGAGTTTTTGGGGTTGTATACCCATTAAGGACTCATTTCAAAATATCAAACCCAAGATCCATTAGATAACTCTACATCCTTATACTCCATAGTGCATAATTTGTTCTGTCAAACAATGGATCGCTATTTGTTTATAAATGTTCTTGACTAGCCATGTATGCTCCCAAGATCTACCTTTCATCGGTTAGACTGTTCCTTAAGGAGCTTCGACATGATACCAATTTTTGAACTTATTCTTATATTGTGAGGGGGGGAATGAATCAATATAATATAATTTTTAATTTAATTGAGCATTCATCAACATTCATTAACTTTAAAATAGTAAATGAATGTAAACTCAAATCACAATACATAGAGTTTAACTTGTAAACTATTGAACAGAAAACCACAAAAACTTATCTTTATAAATGTTTGTAGGCACCAACCTACTGTTACAAAAATTGTAGGAATCAACCTACTGTTACAAATCTTTTAGACGCCAACCTACTCGAGACACCAATCTCATTTTTTGATCACCAAATCAACAAGATATTATGTAGGAAAAAACCTACTAGGGACACTAATCTCCTCATTTGAGCACCAACTCAACAAGATATTGTGGAGGCACCAACCAATTGGAGATGCCAATATCCTCAATTAAGCACTAAATCAGTAAGACCTGTATAAAAACCAACCTAATATCTTCATACACAGAGTACTTCTAACTTCACATACATGCTTCATACTTCATGCATTTCATATCATATCATACCCTTAACATTCATGATTCAACACCTCTCTTTGCTTCCTACCCTAGACACAGATTCAAACAATATTCATATTTAGCCTTCATGTCCTAGAAAATCTCATAGCATCATTCCCATCATGTGATCCCAGGTTGCAGCACCATAACCTCAAAACAACTCACTTTGCAACATCATAAACCTTATTTCTTCATAGTGCACCCTTAAAACTCTGAGAAAACTCCTCTTACACCTTTAAATATAAAAAAGACTCCCTAGCTCCTCTTGTGCACCTTAGATCTCTTCTTCGCATGTCAGACTTGATATTCTTTCTTGGATGCTCTTCAAATGCGCACATCTATCCTATATTTATAGTGTTTATGTGCTCACTTTTAGGGCCGAGCTCTAAAGATTTTCTAGGCTGACCTAAACTTTTTAGCTGGGTTGTTCGACATAAAAATTCATATCTCCTTGTTCCTAAGAAGTTAGAGGGAGTGACATATACCATTGGAAAGGCCTCAGAATAATATTTCCAACCATATAACCTATGCTCCCATTTGAGGTAGCTATTTAGAGTAACAATGCCTTCAAATTTAGGGTATCTAAACTCAGCATCAAAAATCCAAAAACAAAATTTCCAACAATCTCCATATTGAAATCTTTATCTTGGACATATGTATTCTCCCCCTGTCCTTGACATCAATGAAAATAGTATTTTTGACACTATCACCTACAAATCCTATGAACCACTCCCACGTCTGGATTGTTCCAATAGTGGGAGAAGCTGAAAATCCTAGAAATCTTAAGACTAGTCAGTCTGTTTCCAAAATGAGATCCTAAAATCCATCTCTATATAATATTTTCACTTCATTACATAAACATGCTTCCAAAATTCCAACAAATAGTTTGACTAAACTTTAGTACTAATTCCAGCATATGATTCAAGCTAGACAAGATACGATCATAAAAAGTTGGAGGATTCTTGCAATTACACTATAAATCACAAACAATTCCAACACAGGATTCACGTCGCTTCGTGGAAATTAGAAATTTGATCCAACTATTTGAGGAAAAAAATTGGATCACTTACACCATATATCTTCATGAACCCTAAATTAAACCATGTTTCAGTAAAATCATAACCAAACAATTAAGTTTGCCAATATTAAAACTTCCTTAACAAGTTGTACAAATCCAATAGAAAATTGAACTGTTCCCCCTGAAAAATAACAAATTGAAGTGGAATTTTCAACAAACCTACACCTATCAATTGATATAATCAATATCTAATGCAAGGCCATTCATTTGGACAGTCCTTGCGCCTAACTGCACGTTGAATTCGTCCAAATCAAGATCTCCCCATATAAATTTTCTTAGAAACCTCTTTAAGAAGAATTTACACACATGTTTGGTTGTCCAATATCGAATCATGGTTATGTTCCTAAGCATTTGATGACCAATCACTTGTATATGTGGTTGTGTGCTCAGTGAATGCTTGGTCTAGATTTTGTTGGTGTTTGAACCAATAGTATGAAGATGAAGAAGAAACTTGGAAGCAGTCGCCTATAGAGTTGTAGTAGTTTGGAGTCCATGAAGGAAAAGGCATGTGGAAAGAGAGGATTCGTCAATTACTGAAGAAAAAATGACAATTTCATATAGACATTGAACATATGACGAAGGCCTCTAAAGGAAGCTTGCCTTAAAATAACACATTTAACCTAATTAATACCATATATTTAGGGATATAATTACATATATTTTGAATATACATAATTATATTCAAACACTATGAAATTTACTCAACATTGTCCTTTGATTTAGTGTAATTACACCAAAAGGCATACACCTATTGGAAATGGGCACATTTAATGATTTTTTAATTATAAATATTAAAGATGTTGGCATATTCTTGGTCGTACTCCCAAATCAATGAATGAGATTTCATGTTGATAACTTCCTTGTATTTTAGAATGCTTACGCTTCCTTATTTACTTTTTCACATTTACTTAATTTGATTAATAATTTACTACCCTAACCAGTGATTTCCACATTTAAATAATTAACTAGGATTAATATGTACATAGAATACCCATTGTCACGTTGTAGTGTTTAATATCGTGTCAAGTCTCTTGTCATATTGCCACACATACTTCATTTTGGCCGTGTCTTCTTTCTTTATGGATGTGAAGTGACTTTAATAGAGTGTCGTATTGTCACATGTTTTTCATTTTGGCCACGTCTTATTTATAGATGTGAAGGGGCTGGATGTGAAGCGACCTAGTGATGGATGCCAAATTTGGCCTACGTCTGATGGATGCCACAAATTTTGGCTTTCAATTAATTTACCAATGGTCATGGACTATTTGTTAGGGTTATTTAATTACCATTGGCTCTTTTCATGGTACAATTCTTCTTCATATCTTCTTATGTGATGGGCTCTTTTATCCTTTCTAAAGAATCTGAGCTGAATAAAAATGACGTGAGTTCCAGATCCTCGGATTTCATAGTGGGTAACACCTCCTTACCTTAACAAATAGTCCGTTGCTTCCCACTATGAAATCCTAGGATCTAGAACTCACTTCCTTTTTATTCATCTCAGATGCTTTACAAAGGATAAAAGAGCCCATCACAAATATATGAAGGATCATTCTACCACATTCAAAGTCTCAACAACATTGGCCTAGCGAGGGAGAATAATGGATTTGGGAATTCCTTTTAATAACGTTGCCAGGATTATCATTGAGGTGGACATGGGGAGGGAATTCGTCCGCCCGCTTGCAGAGGGATACTACACAATGGTTTGATAAATTGTGAAGCAAGAAATGCAGAGAGAAAGAATAGAACAGAAAACAATATATTAGAATGTAAGAAGAACTGAAGAGATTACAATGCAATGGGAAATAGCTGAGCTAAATAGGCTCAAGCAAGTCAAGAATAGAAAGTACAGCTGGCCAGGACAGCTGGTAGTGTACAGTCAGACTATTGAGGTTACATTATATTTAACACTCCCTCTTAAACTCAACATTTACAATCATCAGCACTGACTATGCCTAAGTGTTGTCTCTGAAAATCAAAGACTGACTTTCCTAGTGGCTTTGTAAATATATCAGCAAGTTGATCTCGAGAACCACAAAATTGCAGTGCAATATCACCATTATTGACTAGCTCACGTATGAAATGAAAACGAGTGTCAATGTGTTTTCTTTTCTTATGAAACACATGATTTTTGGATAAAGAAATTGTTGAAGTATTGTCACAAAAAATACGAGTTGGATCATTTTTTGTATGTGACATATCTTTCAATATTCTTCTCAGCCACACAGCTTGAAAAGAAGCTGAGGTAGCAACGACATACTCTGCCTTTGCAGAAGATATTGAAACAATTGGCTGCTTCTTTGATGCCCATGAGATTAGGTTCGTGCCTAGTTGAAAAGCATGTCCAGATGTGCTTTTCCTGTCATCTAGGTTGCCTGCAAAATCACTGTATGTGTAACCAAAAAGTTGATTACTATCAGATTTAGTGTACCATAAGATGAAATTGAGAGTTCTTGCAACATATCTCAAAATTCGTTTCGCCAATTTCCAATGAGAATCTTTGGGGGATTCCATGAATGTGGAAACAAGGCTGGCTGCATACATAATGTCAAGCCTAGTTGTTGTGAGATACACCAAACTGCCTACTAAAATTTTGTACAGAGTAGAGTCCATTGTAGGACCTTCATCATTCTTGCTCAATTTTGTGCCTAGTGGTATGGAGGTTTCTGCTGGATTGCATTCTTCCATGCGAAATATTTTGAGGATGTTTGCTACATACTTTTGCTGACAGACAAAAATGCCTTTGGCTAATTGATGAACCTCAGTCCCTAGAAAATATGTCATTATGCCAAGATCTGTCATCTCAAACTCAGATTGCATGTCATGTTTGAAATCTATTAACTCAAGATTTCCAGTATAGATCATGTCATCAACATATAAACATACAATCAAAATTTTACCGTGATGATCTGTTTTGGTGTAAAGAGTTGGCTCATTTTGACTTCTGTTGAAACCACTTTTGATCAGATAAGTGTCAATTCTGTTGTACCAAGCTCTTAGAGCTTGCTTTAATCCATACAAGGATTTCTTCAACCGATATACTTTGGTTGGGTGCTTTTGGACTTCAAATCCAGGTGGTTGATCGACATAAACTTCTTCTTCTAAGAAACCATTCAGGAATGTTGACTTGACATCCATCTGGTATACTTTCCATTTGTGTTGTGCTGCTATGGCCAATAGAGTCCTTACAGTGTCTAATCTTACTACTGGAGCAAAAGTTTAACCATAGTCAGTACCTGGTTGTTGTGAGAATCCTTTGGCAACAAGTCTTGCCTTGTGTTTTTCAATCTGCCCTTTTTCATTGAGTTTAGTTTTGTAAACCCACTTGACACCAATACTATTCTTGTGACTTGGAAAATCAACAAGATCCCATGTCTTGTTCTTCTCAATGGATTCAATTTCTTGGTTCATGGCTTGAACCCAATGTGGCTCCTTAGATTCTTCCTTAAAGGATGTAGGTTGACATGACATTAAAGGAAAAAGGTTGTGTTGTTCAAAGTCATTCAATTGCTGATGGATTTCTCTCAAACTTTGAGTTCTTTGATTTTGTGGTTCAGAGAATGATTCTTTGCTGGAAGTTGAGTTATCCTGTGAGTGTTTAGGTTGTCTTTGTACTTGCAATATTGGAAGAATATTTTGAGGTACTTGCTATTTTGAATTTTCTGCATTTTCAGAACTTGGCAACAATGGATTTAGACTGTCCATTTGCTGATTTTTTGAATCATTCCAGAATTGATTTTCTAGAAATTTTACATCTCTGCTGAGAATTAGTTTGTTGGTAATTGGATTGTAAAGCCTATAAGCTTTAGATGTTTCACTATATCCAGTGAAAATACATTTCTCACTTCTATCATCAAGTTTCTTCCTTAATTCGGAAGGTATGTGAGCGTATGCTATGCATCTGAATGTCCTTAGATGTGCTACATTTAGCTTTATCCCACTCCATGCTTCTTGAGAAACTTTCATCTTTAGACTTGTGGTTGGTGATCTATTCAAGAGATAAACTAAGCATGCTACTGCTTCAGCCCAAAACCTATTTGAAAAACTTTTCTCTTTAAGAAGTGTTCTTGCCATATTCATTATTGTCTGATTTTTCCTTTCAGCCACTCCATTCTATTGTGGAGTATATCTAGTTGTTGTTTGCATGATAATGCCTTGTGATTTGCAGAAATTTAAAAATTCTCTGGAGTTGCATTCTCCTCCTCCATCTGACCTTAGTGCTTTGTTGTATTTGCCACTCTATTTTTCAGCTTCTACCTTGAATTCTTTGAATTTTGCAAAAGTTTCAGACTTGTGTCTGAGAAAATAGATCCATATTTTTCTGCTGAAATCATCAATAAAAGTTAGAAAGTAAAAGTTACCACCTATTGACTCTGTTTGCATTGGTCCACATAGGTCAGTGTGAACAAGTTCAAGATGTTGTTTGGCTTGATTGGAATACTGTGGAAAACTAGTTCTCTTATGTTTTCCAAGTATGGAAGACTCACATGGGGGAATTTGCTCTTTAAATATGGGAAGACCTTTGACCATGGAGTTCTTTTGTAGAAGACTTAAACTCTGAAATGGTAGATGTCCAAATCTTGTATGCCAAACCATAGTTTCATTCAGGGTGGATGCACTCTGTGCATATGGTTGAAGCAGATTTGTAGTTCTGAGGGTAAGGGGAAACATCCTATTTGGAGTCATATGGATTTCAGAAATCAATTTTCTGTTGGGGTATTTCTCATATATTTTGCAAGATGCTCCCTCAAAAAGTACCTTATAGCCATGTTCAATGAGCTATCCTACACTTAGCAAATTATGTTTCAGATATGGAACATGATAGACATTGTTTATGTCTTTCTTTACATTCTGTTTAGTAAGAATAGGAACAGTTCCTTTTCCTTGAACTTTGACTAAGAAATCATTTTCCAAGTGTAATATCAGATGAGATTGAAGAATCAATGCATGAAAGTAATTCTTTGTTACCTGTCATGTGATTGTTGCATCCACTGTCCAGAAAACAGAGATCTTTAGGTTGTTGTTCAGTGTTGTCACATGAAAGAAACATACCTCCTGAGTTTTCTCCCATGTGATTTGACACATGTGCTCTGCCTAAGAGTTGATCTGCTTGCTTCTTCCTGCATTCAGATTCATAGTGCCCATACTTTTTGCAGTAATAGCATTGTATGCTTGTTTTGTCATTTGATCTTCTCCCTCTGCCTCTTTGAGGCTGGAAATTCTGATGTTGATTTTCTTGTTGATTTCTTTGACCTTGAAAACTTTGATTCGGATATTGTTGTCTGTTACCTCCAATGGAGTGAGAGTTATTTTGATTGTTCCCTCTTCCTTGGTGACCTCTGCTTCTTCCTCTGCCTCTCCCTCTGCTAAAGGAGAATTGAGTTTTGAAAGCATTGGAGATTGACTCATTTGTGAGATGCAGTCTAGTCTCATGTGTCACCAGAGAACCAATTAATTCATCTGTTTAAAACCTTGATAGATCCTTGGATTCAAGGATTGATGTTACAACCATTTCGAATTTCTTTGGTAAACTTATGAGAATTTTCTCAACAATGCGTTGATCAGTGATGGTTTCACCAGTCAATCTGATCTGGCTCACGATTCCCATGACTCTGGTCATGAACTGATCCACATTTTCAGACTCTGTCATCCTTAGAGTCTCGAATTGCATCCTCAAGGTTTGCAGTTTAACTGTTTTGACCCTATCATTTCCTTGGTAGGAAGATTTAAGGATGTCCCAGGTCTGTTTTGAAGTACCAACACCTGTGATTTTTGAGAAAATCGAATCATCCACAGAATTTTGAATCCAGAATTTCGCTTTATTTTCTTTGTTCCTCAGTGTTTCCTGAGCAATTCTCTGCGGATTTGTCATGGCAGAAAGGGCTGCTGGATCTGGTTCCACATATCCAAGATCCACTGGTTCCCAGCACTCTTGTGCTTGCAAGAACGATCTCATCTGAAGAGACCAAAACTCGTAATTCTTTCCTAGAAGAATCAGACCCTGAGTTGGTCCTAAAATGCTAGACGACATATTTTTTTTGAAAAAAAAATCTCAGAAAAGAAATAGAGGGAAATTTCGTATTTACCTCCAATCGCCGAAACGTCGATTTGTCGATGAGATCTTATCTCCCTTGAATTGGCCTTTGTCACGGTGCAATGTGACCACACGCCTTGTGTTAAAGGGCTACGAAATTTTCTGGTTCTTTGTCTTTCAAATTCCCGAAATGCGAAATTCGCCTTTGGACAATTCAATGGTCCAGATCTTATCGAGATATCACGAATCGGGACTTTGTGAACCCTGATGACCAGCTCTTCTGACTCCTCGATTCCCCAATCTCTGATTTGCCGATGGCGCTTTCCTTTCGGGACTTTCCCGATTCCTTTGATCTCCGCCACGTGTCCCAACAGATGGACAGCTCAAGTCTGCTTCGGGGGTTTCATCGTGGAGATTCTCAATCCCTCGTTTTGACGAGATGACGTCAGCTGGGCCCCAAAACAGAGCTTTCCTCCTGTTGGGATTTCAGACTTCGCAATTCCGAAATGCTAGTGTTTCTTGTCCTCAGGATTCGTGAAACGTCGAATCTCGATGTGCCGATGGCCCTTTCCTTTTTGAGACTTTTCCTGAGTCCTTGGGTTTACGCCACATGTCCCCTCAAGATGGACGGTCCTCGTCGTTTCGCGATTTCGCGACTTGTGACTCCAAAGTTTCCTGTCAACTGTGAACCCCGATTGCCTAAACGCCAACGGTTTCCTCGATGTCCGCCACATGTCTGAAAAAATGGACGGTTGTGATCTTATCGCTATTTCATGAATCACGATTTCGTGACTTTAGATCTCTTGTTGCGATGGTATTTCAAAACCGTGAACTCCGATATGTTGATTTGACGGCACTTGGATCCTCTGCCACCTATCCTCTAAGATGGACGGCTCACAAGTCCTCTTGGGATTTCATGATATCGCATATCGGAGTTTTGGAGTGCAATCACCTTTTCTCGTCCAACTCCCGATTCCCTATTTTGCGATGGGATAAGATCGACGGCTCACGATCTTTCGCGATCCAACGGTCCAAAATGACTCGTGATTTCACGATTCGCGAATTCTCACACCGGTCTTCTGACCTTTACACCTTGCAAGTCAACGAAATGTCGAGATCTCACCACGTGTCTCTTGATGGATGCTCCAGATGATGTCGAGATTTCGTGACTTCACAAGTCAAAAACTTCTCCTATGTGCTCCAGAGGACTGAACCTCGTGCGCTTTTTCGCTGATCTAACGGTTGTCGGTCATTTGCGCAATATCTGACGGCTGAAATTCTTTCGTCTTTTCTGCGCTCTCTTCATCCCTTCTGAACTGGTTTCTCTCTCTGGATCCATTCGCAGGACGAATCTTACAGCTTCAATGGCGGTTCTTTGCACCTGAGACACATTCTTTACTCCTGTGGAAGAAAGATTCGTGAATCTTTCAAAGATTTGAAATAATTTCACGAGTTCTTCGTTCTCTACTACAATCTTTGACAGATTTGAGCGATTTCTCGTAAATCTTTAAATGATTCTGCCTTCTGCAGGTATCTTTAGCGAATTTGAATGAATTCTTTGAATTCTTCAAGAGTTCCTGCCTCTTGTAGCTCTTCTTCGTAAATCTTTGATGATTCTTGAAAATTACAAGAATCTTTAAAGTTTCTTCTTCTCAGTCTCTGCTTCCTTCTCGTGTTTCTGCTCCTTGAAAATTTCGAGCGTTGTATGCTCTGCGACCTCGCGTGAGATTCTTTTGTTGATCTTTTGAGCGTATGATGGTCTTCTTCCTCGTGGAAGTTTCCTGCAAGAATCTTTCGAGAGTATGACAGACAGCTGTCCAAGCCTTGTGAAAAGTCTGTGTCAAATGCTTCTCAAGATCCGTGAAGCTCTGTGTTGTGAGGATCGTGTTGCTCTCCAACCTGTGTGAAGAGGCTTACTACTGTTGCTCTAATACCATGATAAATTGTGAAGCAAGAAATGTAGAGAGAAAGAATAGAACAGAAAACAATATATTAGAATGTAAGAAGAACTGAAGAGATTACAATGCAATGGGAAATAGCTGAGCTAAATAGGCTCAAGCAAGTCTAGAATAGAAAGTACAGCTGGCCAGGACAGCTGGCAGTGTATAGTCAGACTGTTGAGGTTACATTATATTTAACATGGTTGATACATTGCATGTGCATGCAACACTACAATGGAAGAGGTTGTCAATAGATCCTTTTGCATGCTATAAAAAAAATAAAGAAGGCAAAGTTATGTGTAAATGAAAATAATAAAGAAGGCAAAGTTATGTGTAAATGAAGAGTACGCGAGATTGAGCATAGTGTTCCTTGAAAGGAAACACTCATGCCAAGAGATGACATGTGTGTGTGTGTTTTGAAGTATCTTCTTGAGTGGAGATGGTTGGGAGGGTGATCCCCTCATTGCTTGACTCATTAATTGGCTCAAAATTTTGTTATGCCCAATTGTATTCTTACCTCTCCCAAAGAGCAAGAGCGTAGTATTGATGGTCTTCTGCATGCCACACCCAATGTTTAAATCCCTTGAAAAGGAGTTATATAAACTCATGTGGATGTGAAAAACACATGAGTTCATGTGTGATTAGTATTATAATTGCATAGCCATTTTGTTCCAAGCATTGAGGATAGTTTCATTCACTAATCAAAGAGAACAAAAAGTTCAGCAGCAGGAATCTTACACTCACTATTTAGACTTTCGTCCTTAGGCTACTCATACTTTGTTATAATTATGTTATAATTAGGTAGGTGCTATTTAATTTTATTATGCTTGAATGTTTAATTGTTGTTTATTTTGTATTTTTAATCTTAAATGGATATAATTAGCACAACCACCTTTTATATTATAAAAGGTTGTTGATATATTCCATCACTTATATCAATTACTTTGATAATAAATAGGTAAGATTAGGGTTAGTTTTAAATTAAGGTTAAGGTCATTAGGGTTTCAAATTAGAATTTAATACATGTCTCATTTTCCAACTTTCTTTATATTTCCATTTTCCATAAAGAAAAATGGAGAATTGACACATATGAAATTTTAATGTGAAACCCTAATGTACTTAACCTTAATATGAAACCCTAACCCAAATCTTTAATATTTATTATAAACGTAATTAATAAGGCCTGGCCATATATCAACCACTTTTATTGTGATTGTGCTAGTTGTACATACTGTTAATGTTTGGTGTTATTTCCAAATATTTATGCTCAGACTAAGTACATCAAATTAATGTTTGGTGTTATTTCCAAATATTTATGCTCAGACTAAGTACATCAAAGCGTATCCAGAAGTCTTCCTACATAATGCACTGATATTAAAAAAATGTTCGAAATATTTATTTAGCATGGGATATGGGGCACTTATATTGTCTATTTTCTCTCAATAAAATTGGTTTCAAATCCAATAACAATTGTGTTAGAAATCAAAGTTCCACTCTTGTAATTAAAACTTTGCTACATAAATTTTAACTTATTTAAAAACAATTCAAATTATTATTATTTTTTTAAATCCAATAACAACTTGTTATTTCAAAATATTTATGCTCAAACTAAGTACATCAAAAGGTATTAAGAAGTCTTTCTACATAATACACTGATATTAAAAAAATGTTCGGAATATTTATGCATGGGATATGGGGTACTTATATTGTCTATTTTCTCTCAATAAAATTGGTTTCAAATCCAATAACAATTGTGTTAGAAATCAAAGTTCCACTCTTGTAATTAAAACTTTGCCACATAAATTTTAACTTATTTAAAAACAATTCAAATTATTATTATTTTTTAAAATCCAATAACAACATGTTATTTCCAAATATTTTTGCTCAGAGTAAGTACATCAAAGGGTATCCAGAAGCCTTCCTACATAATGTACTTAGAATATTCAAAAAATGTTTGGAATATTTATTTAGCATGGGATATGGGGCACTTAGATTGTCTATTTTCTCTCAATAAAATTGGTTTCAAATCCAATAACAATTGTGTTAGAAATCAAAGTTCCACTCTTGTAATTAAAACTTTGCCACATAAATTTTAACTTATTTAAAAACAATTCAAATTATTATTATTATTTTAA
>ML789691.1:143418-155049 GCA_009831015.1 Picea engelmannii
CTGGTCAGTAGTCATCTGGCTCCATGTCATACTCATCATCATCAAAATCAACGTCGTCGCCACTGCTCTCTCCTCCAATCTCCGGCTGCTCTGCATGATCATCCAATCCAATCTGTGGAACTGGATCTGCTGCTGTGGAGGATAACCCCTCAAGAGGAATATCATCCTCAAAAGTGATCGGCTCTAGCACTGGGTCATTAAGATCCATGTTGGCCAATGCCAACTCAACAGTGTTGTCCAAACCCATATCATCAGGAAAGACATCCCACATCTTTGTCTTTCCCTTCAACCACTCCTCCCTCTGCCTATAAATAAGACGAAGGTTGGTGTGCATATACACCATTGACTCTGCCCTGGACTACTCAAGACTTCTCTTCTTCAAACTATACAAATTCTCATATGTGCTCCAATTCCTCTCACAACAAGAGGATGAAGTAACCCGAGAAAGGATCCTCGTGGCTAACTCTTGTAGAGGAGGGCATGTTGCCCCATGAGTTGCCCACCAAGCATGGGGCTTCTTAGCCCCCCTATCTCTGAGCACATCATAGCTAGAAAATCTCCCGCTGGCAGTGGAAAAATCTATAAAGCTTGCCTCCATCTCATCAAATGACGCTCTATCGTGATATATCCGTCTAAATGCTTCCTTCCTCCCTTCTGAAAGCTCATGATCCATGTGAGGCAAGAATCTGCGTGAAGTCCCACCACTGAGCCACTCACTGTTGTAGTATTTTGGATTCAATGAGTGAGCCAAGCAATGCAAAGGTGTGCAGTTCTTATTCCACCTGTTGATAAGAATATCCTGTATGGTGGTGAAAAAGATCTCTGCCGGTGTCCCATACTCAGGGGACTCATTTTGTAAAATAATGGTCCTCATTAACTCAATCGTGGAATCCCACCCCTCATAAACCTCTCCTAGGATGGGCTTGACTGTATCTGCAAATCGTAACAAAGAGATGATAGGCTCCATGATCTTAATGGTAAGATCTACCCTCTCCCACCAAGCATCATCTAACACTGTATCCTTGACTTTTTTTTAAGAAGCTTGATCTGTCTTTCTCCAAAAAGACCAAAACTCTGAAATAACCATGGACCCAAGAGCGGCCTTGACCTCCCTCAACCTCTTAAGCATGATGAATGATGAGGCAAACTGTGTATCTGCAACCTTCAACAATGATAGCTATGTGTACTTCTTATAGATTGTGAGAGCATTGGTATGGTTTTGTACAAAATTGCGGATATGACGTGCATCCTCAATAAGACTTCCGATCCATGTCACATCCGAAGATATGGATTTAAGTGCTAAATTCAAGGAATGAACAATGTAAGGTGTCTAAAATATTTGCGAATATTTAGCTTCCAGAACCATACCAGCAGCCTTGCAAACAGGTGCATTATCTGTAATAATTTGCACACAAGAATCAACACCTACATCTTCAATAACTCTAATGAACATCTCACCCATATAGTGTGCATCCTTGTATTTTCCAAGAGCATCCACCGCTTTCAAGAAAACTAGTGCATTCAAGGAAGACACCATAAAGTTGATGAGTGGATGGTGTGATGCATCTGTCCATCCATCTAAAACGATACTAACACCAGATGAGGGCCAAGTTGCTTTAATAGGCTCTATCATTTTCTCCACCTGCCTCTTTGCCTTAACCAACAATGTGGTTCTTAGCCTCTTTGAACCATGAGGCATGTACCCTGTTGGAGCCCCTTGAGTTAGACATCGACACATCTCAATAAACAAAGGAGACCGTGCAACATTAAATGAGATGAAGTTGAGATAGAAAAAAAACCCAATCGTAAGATCCAACTCATCTCGCCTCTCTTGCTGAAATATCTTGTCCATTGGACCCATTGCATGCCTCTTTATTCTTGTTGCACTCCCACCCCCAATTGGGTGTTTGCTAGATGGGTTCCTCAAGAATGGAAGAGGATCTTCATTCTTGGTTTTCCTAGATGTTGCTGCCACAATCCCCTTGCCAACATTGGCCTCTCTTTCGAGTTCTCTTCGTTTGGATGCATCCACTCCTGGACATGCTCCAAGTCCACAAGGTGTGCCCAACAAATGGCCTTTTACTCGGAAGTAGGTGCTTGTAAATTGAGTTTTTCAAAAACTACATGTCCAAAGAATATTACCTCCCCCCTTTAACTTGGACCCGGGACCTTGATGTCTTGTGACATACTTCCACAATGGATACTTTGATTTTTGAACTTGCTGCCTTGCTAAAACATTATGTTTTTCAGCCTCTAAACTTGTTACCGCAACACCACTTCTAGCAGATGGAACACTAGCTGACCCTATTGAAAATGAAGGAGGAGGGACAACATTAGTGGGAAAATCCCTCCCTTTCTTTTTCCCTCTTCCATCCACCCTTGATGATTGAGCCATGACTGTTGTAGCAAAGTTATTGGACTACTGCTGTAGAAAATATTTTGAAGAATGGTGGACAAATCCACTTGCTTGGCACTTGGAATCCCTTCTCACACTCTACCAAAGCCCTTTGCTTCTCTCTAACCTTTCTTGCTGCTCCAAATTGTTTGCAAAATGAGAGAAAAACAACTTAAAAATAATTTTTGAGGACCCGTGGGCTTCCTTTTTGCAGGACACGTGTCAGGATTTTGGGACATGGTTTTAAGTGGTGTCGGACACATTTTATTTACATGTCACGTGTACAGGACACATAATTCACACGTATTGGACATGTGTCACAACGAATCGTGTCGTATTCATTGAACACGCGACACAGAGGGGGGTAGGGATGAATCCGGTTACATAGTATAGCAGTTATACTTGGAGAACATCTTTGAATTGGAAGTTGGCAGGACTCCATTTTTAATTATGGTTTTATATAAAACGTAGCATCATATTTTTAATTATGGTTTTATATAAAACGTAGCATCTTCCGTTGGTAAGGAAAACACCTATTTGGATTAATTAAAGGTAGTATTACTGGCATTGAATGCATGTTTTGCTTTTTATATAAGAGTTATTTATTTGTTTTATAAAAGAATTTTTTTTGTTGGAACTAGGTAACATAAATGTATAGTAAATTATTTTTTAATTATTGTTTAAAATTCATTTCTAAATATAAAAATAGATTCACTATTATAAAATTACTGTTACATAATCAGTAATGATGAAAAAATCCAATTGAACAAAGAGATAAAGAAACAGGGAGAGATACTACATAGATTATGAAACTTGAGAACACACAATTTATAGGAATGACATTACATTATGAGAACCAGAATCAAGAAGCAATATCTAGAAGCAGAATACAGAAGCAATATCTAGATCTTTCCTACCGACATCCTCCGTGCTAATAGCATAGTGCCTACCCACTTCAACTATTTTCTAGATTTGTCCACATTCTTGAAAGTCTAATAAACATTTTCAATTTTAACACTTTCCTTTAATGTTTATTAGAGGTAACCATGTTGGCCCATTACCAATAATCCCTTTAAATGGCTACTTATCACAACACAATGTTATGTTTGATAGAGGATATGGGGTTACCGTTAAACTTTGGGTTTTATCGTTAATTATGTACTCATTTAAAACATACTTACTAGTTTTGATTTTATGGTTAATTATGTACTAGTTTCCACCATATACATGCCTGTTGCGGTAGGGATAGTGTGCTTATATGGAACATGGGTTAGATTAGACATGACATCTTGCAACAATTTGTTGTAAATATTGGCAGAATGTAAGCAGATTTTGTCATTCCATGGGCAAAGGAGATTGTTATTGATCATTGTATTCGTATCTTTAAATAAGGGGTGGAGAATCTTTTCTGATTCTACCATCTTGTTTTTGATAATCTTGAGGATGTTCATTTTTTTTATGCTAATCTCTATATCCATTCATAGCATCTTTCCTTGTGAAGTGTAGCAGTAGTCTTATGTGATATTGATAGCTCATGTTAAATCTCCCTTCACAGGTAAAGTATCTTTGAATTGTCTTCAACGTTTTATCAAAACCCTTTGCCATGTGGTTTCTTGGAACACCCTTTGACAAATTATCTTCTTGATGCTTCGGTTTGAGAAATTCCCTTGAGAAGGTAGCATTTAGAGTCATGGCCTTGAACCATATCTCCCTAGTACTAGGTATATCTCAATGGTTGTTGATATGGTCCTCTGAGAGACCTCAAATTCTAGTATCCCAACCTTGGTCTTGGTTCCATCAAAATTTAGGGAAAATTCTTTAGCCACCTCTGGGTTCCCTCTCCGCATTTTATGATAGAAGTTAATACAACCCACTCTTTGGAAGACCTCTCTGATTAGGGACTCCTCAACAAATAGTTGCATATCATAGGGCTCTTTCCTCACAATGTCTCCACCTTTATGAACCTTCTTATGTTGATTATCCATATGTGCTAGATAGGCAGGTTTTGTCACACTACAGAGAAATTACCCACAGTGGAGAGCAGGGAAGCAAAGGAAATGACTATTGGAATAAAAAAGAAAACCCCATAGACCTCTCACAAATGAAAATGATTCTAAGTAAGGCTACAATCTTTTAACAATGAGGTTATTCGCTTAAGAGGACTGTGAAAAGATGGTGAATGGAAAAAAGGCTACTTTGTAGAGATGCTGGAACAAAGAGTTCGTAGCGATGGCTGACTACACAGAGTTCGCAGCGCTAGAGTTAGGATTTGGGAAAAGCGTGTATGAAAGAGTGATGCAGAGGCCAAGGATCATAAGACAAGGTAATTAAAGTCCATGAACAATGATGGTTTCAATAGACAAGCTGCAGAGCAATGGGAGAAGGTTCGGAGCTCAATTACAATTTTTTGAGAGAGCTCGTAGCGCCATTCAGCTAGGTCACAATGCCATAAAAGAAAAACCACTAACCCCCTTTCGAGGCCTTAAAAGAAGTTGGGAAGGCTCATGAAGTACCTGGTATATTGGAGCAGGAAGCTAACGTCTTTAGATCTGCTCAGGAGCGCCTCCAAGTAGCCTAACCGTCAAATCATCCTCTGTAGCCAGTTTGTAGCAAAGTCTGCAACGCCTATCTGTAACACTAGTTCGCAACACCAAGTCGGATGATGTTTTCCACAGTTGGAGAAAATGGTTAAAATATCCCTAAAAATGATCCCTAAATATTAATTTAAAATTCAACACTGAAATCAAGGAGATCTCCCATGACATGACCTTTAAAAAGCAATGATGAGAATAAATGTGGCATGTACTTTGAAAGGCACTGCGAACTCTCCTAGTGAGTTGGCAGCGTACAAATCAGATTATATTTTACACTTTAACGAGTTGAGTGACAAGAGGACGGGGTCAACATACAACATGGAAAAGGTGACATGTTAGGGTCATAATGAAAAACTTGAAATATGTGACTCAATGACCTTTAACCAAAACCAAACTTAATCATAATTTATTCATGCCCAAAAATGAAAAATTGCTATGGGAAAAAGGACCTAAAACCTATAACCTAATGTAAAACCATGACTCAAAATCAAGCTAAATACTTTCATTAACCCATAACAATCTATGTGATAACACAACCATTTGTATATATTTGTCGATAAAAAAAACTTATTCATAGATCATACTAGTATTTTTTCCTTCATCATAAATTTGTATAATTGAATGAACCCAATAATGTGTTTCTCTTAATTGTGTAGTCCACTTTTTCCCCTTTGCAATCCATTTTTTAAGAAGTAGAACATCTATCCATCCATACTGTTTATGGAAACATTTTTCTTTATATCCCATCACACTCCATACCATAAATACGTATATCTCTTTTGTAAATAATTTGTATGTTTTAGATTTTTACTTATAAAATATATTGTGTAAACCTATGTTTATATTTAGCACATTCCCCTGCATGACCATATTTAAAAGAACCACTTGTAGATTTTGAACCAATACCTTATCATGTAAACTATTCTCAACCTTACTCCTTTCTATTATATCTCAATTTTGAACCAATACCCTTAGTATGTGTCTCAAAGAAACCAATTTCTTTTTATGTCATTTGGTTTCTTAACCATCTATCACTATTTATGCATAATAGTTTCAACTTGCCTTTTTAATTCTTCATCTTAATTTTTCATTTTTTTTTCACCCTTCATTTTTTTTTTTCATAATATGATCCTTTGTTATTAATCCATTTGTTAATTTCTCGTTGAATTCTTCATTAGCATTTGTTATCTTTTTCACACTATCCTCTTTTAGTCTTTTAAACTTGTGTTTTCTTTTCTTAACTCCATAATCTTTTTAGTCGACTTTTGATTTAAAGTTTCCTTTGTTATTAATCCATTTGTTAATTTCTCGTTGAATTCTTCATTAGCATTTGTTATCTTTTTCACACTATCCTCTTTTAGTCTTTTAAACTTGTGTTTTCTTTTCTTAACTCCATAATCTTTTTAGTCGACTTTTGATTTAAAGTTTGAAGAGTTATAACTTGTTCCTTTAACTTCCTCACATTTTCTTGATTATCCAATATTCTCTTATAAAATTCTTTCAAAAATTTCTAAATATCCGTTGTATACTTAAAATACATAATTTGTTAAAAAAACATTCCTAAACACACCAAACTTGATTTCATTAGCTTCCTTTTTATCTTACATTTTCAAATCCTCTTTATCCATAAACATAAATTCAATACTGATAATTAATTAATATGTATCCATTAATACAAATTCAACTCCATATCTTCTTTCTTCCCCATTTTTTTCATCAATTTTTTTCAAAATTTTCCAAATATCCATTGTATCCTTAAAATACATAATTGGTTAAAAACATATATAAACACACCAAACTTTATTTCATTAACTTATTTCTTTATCCCACACTTTTAAATCCTCTTCATCAATAAACATAAACATAAATCCAATATCTATAATTAATTAATATGTATCAAGTAATGAAAATTCAAGTCCATATCTCCATTCTTTCCCATTCTTTTCATCAAATTTAATATAAGTAAAGGTAAAACAAATCCACATATAATTACAAAATCAACCTCAACACACATGATTTCACTTTTATAGAACGAATTCATTACAATACTTCAACCTTGTCATACTTTAACCTTTCTAAATCGTCACAATAAACTCATTTCCTGATTGATGGAAATGTACCTGTTGGTTGATGAGGGTTTCTCCTTGCTGACTTTGATGGCTTCTATGTCGTCATCCTTATCCTCTCAAAGTACTGTGCTTCTCTTTCCAGTTGGCATGTGGGTCACTCCTCTTCTGACTACTATGCTGTGTTCTATCATCTGGAATGTAGCACTGCACTTCAAAGAGTTATTTACTCCTCCATGTAACTAAGGATTGGGGAGAGCTCCCTTCAACTGACAGACCATCATCTGGCCATGGATTTCTTTGCTCGACTCCTTCAAAGCGCTCATAGCATCCCAAATGACTTGAACCACACGAAGCCATAGCCTTTGCACTTGCAGTTGTTCCGTCCCTAACTCCAAGTAGATCAAAATGCCCACTTAACAAATCAATTTGAGAACTCCGAACTCCTTGCTCTTATTAAATATATTGTAACCTCAACAGTCTGACTGTACACTGCCAGCTGTACTGGACAACTATATTTTCTATTTTTGTCTTGCTTGAGCCTATTTAGCTCAACATTGTAATCACTTCTTTACTTCTTCATACATTTCAATATACTGTTCTATTCTTTTCTCTCTGCATTTCTCTTTGCTTCACAATTTATCATGGTATCAGAGCTTCAGCAGTAAGCCTCTTCACACAGTTCAGAGAGCAACATGATCCTCACAGTGCAGAGCTTCAAGGATCTCGAGAAGCATTTGACACAGACTTTTCACAAAGCTTGGAGAGTTGTTCGTCATACTCTCGAAAGTTCCTCGGAGGAAACTTCCATGAGGAAGCAGACCGTCATACGCTCAAAGATTAGCGTAAGAAGATCACGTGAGGAAGCAAAGCATACAACGCTCGAAAGATTGAGGAAGAAGAGAGTGCAGAAGAAGAAATTTTAAAGATTCTTGAACATTTTTCAAGAATCGTCAAATATTGACGAAGAAGAGCTGCAGAATGGAAGAACATTTAAAAGAACTCGAAGACTTCATTCAAAATCATTAAAGATTCCTATAGAAGGCAGAATCATTTAAATATTTCAAGAAATCGCTCACATCTGTCAAATATTGTAGCAAATAACGAAGAATTCGTGAAATTCTTTCAAATCTTTGAAAGATTCACAAATTTTTTCTTCCGCAAGAGAAATTTCTTTCAAATTAAGAAAAGATCGCATCTAATGTGCAAAGAACAGCCACTGAGGCCGTAAGATTCATCCTGTGAATGGATCCAGAGTGGGAAACCAATTCAGAAGGGACGAAGAAAGCGTGGGAAAGGCGAAAGAGTTTCAGTCGTTAAATCTTGCGCAGAGGCCCGATAGTCGTTGGATCAGTAAGAACGTGAACGAGGTTTAATCCTCTGCAGCGCCAAGGAATTTTTGACTTGAGAAGTCCCGACATCATTTGGACCGTCCATCAAGAAACACGTGGCGAGATCTCGGCATTTCATGACTCGCAGGTATAAAGGTCAGAAGACATGTCATGAGAATTCGTGAATCGCGAAATCACAAGTCATTCTGGACCGTTGGATCAAGAAAGATCGTGAGCCATCGATCTTATCCCACCACAAAATCGGGAATCGGGAGTTGGACGAGGGAGAGACTGCTCTCCAAAACTCCGATACGTGATATTGTGAAATCCTGAGAGGACTTGTGAGCCGTCCATCTCAAAGGACAAGTGGCAGCAGATCCAAGTGCCGTCAAATCGGCATATCGAAGTTCACGGTTTTGAAAGACCGTCGCAACAAGAGTTCTAAACTCGCAAAATTGTGATTCACGAAATAGCGATAAGATCTCAGCCATCCATTTGTTTGGACACATGGCGGACATCGAGGAAACCGTCGGCATATCGGCTATCGCGGTTTCAAGTTGACAGAGAAGTTGTGTCAACGAAGCATCACAAGTCGCGATATCCCAAGGCTGAATCAGGACCATCCATCTTGAGGGGACGCGTGGCGTCAATCCAAGGACACGGAAAAGTCCCGAAAAGGAAAGGGCCATCAACACATCGAGATTCGGTGTTTCGCGAATCCTAAGGACAAGAAACTCAAGCATTTCGAAACTACGAAGTCCGAAATCCCGACAGGAGGAAAGCTCTGTTGTGGGGCCCAGCTAACGTCATCTCGTCAAAACAAGGGATCGAGAATCTCCACGGTGAAAACCCTGAAGCAGCCTTGAATTGTCCATCTGTTGGGACGCGTGGCAGAGATCGAGGCTTTCGGAAAATTTCCCGAAAGGAAAGCGCCATCGGTAAATCGGAGATCACGGAATCGAGGAGTCAGAAGAGCTCGTCATCAGAAATCACAAAATACCGATTTGCGATATCCCGATAAGATCTGGACTGTCAGATCATCAGAAGATCTGGACCGTTGAATTATCTAAAGGCAATTTTTTGCATTTCAGCGATTTGAAAGACAAAAAGTGGGAAAATCCCGTAGCGCTTTAACACAAGGCACATGGTCACATTGCACGGTGACAAAGGCAAATTAAAGGCCGATAAGCTCCCTTCGGCCATCGACAAATCGACGTTTCGGCGATCGGAGGTAAATACAAATTTTCTCTCTATTTTTTCTGCAAATTCCTTTTATGGCGTCGTCTAGCAATTTAGGACCAACTCAAGGTTCGATTCTTCTGGGAAAGAATTACGAATTTTTGTCTCTTCAGATGAGATCGTTCTTGCAAGCACAAGAGTGTTGGGAACCAGTGGATCCTGGATATGAAGAACCAGATCCAACCACCCTTTCTACCATGAAAAATGCGCAGAGAATTGCTCAGGCAACACTGAGGAACAAAGAAAACAAAGCGAAATTCTGGATTCAAAATTCTGTGGATGATTCGATTTTTTCAAAAATTACAGGCGCTGGTACTTCAAAACAGGCCTGGGACATCCTTAAATATGCCTACCAAGGAAATGATAGAGTCAAAACAGTTAAACTGCAGACCTTGAGGACGTAATTCGAGACTCTAAGGATGACAGAGTCCGAAAATGTGGATCAGTTCATGACCAGAGTCATGGGAATCGTGAACCAGATCAAGTTGACTGGCGAAGACATCACTGATCAACGCATTGTTGAGAAAATTCTCAGAAGTTTACCCAAGAAATTCGAAATGGTTGTAACAGCCATCCTTGAATCCAAGGATCTGTCAAGTTTTTCAACAGAAGAACTAATTGGTTCTCTAGTGACACATGAGACCAGACTACATCTCACAGATGAGTCAATCTCAAATGCCTTCAAAACTCAATTCTCCTTCAGCAGAGGGAGAGGCAGAGGAAGAAGCAGAGGTCACCAAGGAAGAGGGAGAAATCAAAGTAACCCTCATTCCAGTGAAGGAAATAGACAACAATATCCGAATTAGAACTTCCAAGGTCAAAGACAACAACAACAAAATCAACATCAGAATTTCCAGCCTCAAAGAGGCAGAGGGAGGAGATCAAATGACAAAACAAACATACAATGCTATTATTGCAAAAAGCATGGGTACTATGAATCTGAATGCAGGAAGAAGCAAGCAGATCAACTCTCAGGCAGAGCACATGTGTCAAATCACATGGGAGAAAACTCAGGAGGTGTGTTTCTCTCATGTGACAAGACTGAACAACAACCTAAAGATCTCTGGTTGTTGGACAGTGGATGCAGCAATCACATGACAGGTAACAAAGAATTACTTTCATGCATTGATTCTTCAATCTCATCTGATATTACACTTGGAAATGATTATTTAGTCAAAGTTCAAGGAAAATGAATTGTTCCTATTCTTACTAAACAGAATGTAAAGAAAGACATAAACAATGTCTATCATGTACCAGATCTGAAACATAATTTGTTAAGTGTAGGACAGCTCATTGAACATGGCTATAAAGTACTTTCTGAGGGAGAATCTTGCAAGATATATGACAAATTCCCAAGCAGAAAATTGATTTCTGAAATCCATATGATTCCAAATAGGATGTTTCCCCTTACCCTCAGAACTGCAAATCTGATTCAACCATATGCACAGAGTGCATCTACCCTAAATAAAACAATGGTTTGGCATACAATATTTGGACATCTCCCATTCTAGAGTCTAAGTCTTCTTCAAAAGAACTCCATGGTCAAAGGTCTTCCCATCTTTAAAGAGAAAATTCCCCCATGTGAGTCTTGCATACTTGAAAAACATAAGAGAACTAGTTTTCCATAGTCATCAAATCAAGCCAAACAACATCTTGAACTTGTTCACACTGACCTATGTTGACCAATGCAAACAGAGTCAATAGGTGGTAGTTTTTACTTTCTAACGTTTACTGATGATTTCAGCAGAAAAATATGGATCTATTTTCTCAGACACAAGTCAAAAAATTTACAAAATTCAAAGAATTCAAGGCAGAAGATGAAAAACAGAGTGGAAAATATATCAAAGCACTCAAGTCAGATGGAGGAGGAGAATACAACTCCAGAGAATTTGCAAATTTCTGCAAATCACAAGGCATCATCATGCAAGCAACAACAAGGTATACTCCACAGCAGAATGGAGTGGCTGAAAGGAAAAATCAGACAATAATGAATATGGCAAGAACAC
>ML789691.1:155646-194494 GCA_009831015.1 Picea engelmannii
GTGGTTTCAGCAGAAGTCAAAATGAGCCAACTCTTTATACCAAAACAGATCAGCACGGTAAAATTTTGATTGTATGTTTATATGTTGATGACATGATCTATACAGGAAATCTTGAGTTAACAGATTTTAAACATGCCATGCAAGCTGAATTTGAGATGACAGATCTTGGCATAATGAAATATTTTTTAGGGATTGAGATTCATCAATCAGCCAAAGGCATTTTTGTCTGTCAGCAAAAGTATGCAACAGACATCATCAAAAGATTTCGCATGGAAGAATGCAATCCAGCAGAAACCCCCATACCACTAGGCACAAAATTGAGCAAGAATGATGAAGGTCCTACAGTGGATTCTACCCTGTACAAAAGTTTAGTAGGTAGTTTGTTGTATCTTACAACAACTAGGCCTGACATAATGTATGCAGCCAACCTTGTTTCCAGATTCATGGAATCATCCAAAGATTCTCATTGAAAAATGACGAAACGAATTTTGAGATATGTTACAAGAACTCTCAATTTTGGCTTATGGTACACTAAATCTGATAGTAATCAACTTTCTGGTTACACAGACAGTGATTTTGCAGGCAGCCTAGATGACAGGAAAAACACATCTGGACATGTTTTCCAATTGGGCACGAACCTAATCTCATGGGCATCAAAGAAGCAGCCAATTGTATCAATATCTTCTGCAGAGGCAGAGTATGTAGCTGCTACCTCAGCATCTTGTCAAGCTGTGTGGCTGCGAAGAATATTGAAAGATATGTCACATACAGAAAATGATCAAACTCCTATATTCTGTGACAATACTTCAGCAATTTCTTTATCTAAGAATCATGTGTTTCACAAGAAGAGCAAACACATTGACACTCGTTTTCATTTCATACGCGAGCTAGTCAATAATGGAGATATTGCACTACAATTCTGTGGTACACGAGATCAGCTTGCTGATATATTTACAAAGCCACTAAGAAAGCCAGTTTTTTATTTTCAGAGACAACACTTAGGCATAATCAGTGTTGATGCTTGTAACTATTGAGTTTAAGAGAGAGTATTAAATATATTGTAACCTCAACAGTCTGACTGTACACTGCCAGCTGTACTGGATAGCTGTATTTTCTATTTTTGTCTTGCTTGAGCCTATTTAGCTCAGCATTGTAATCACTTCTTTACTTTTTCATACATTTCAATATACTTTTCTATTCTTTTCTCTCTGCATTTCTCTTTGCTTCACAATTTATCACTCAACAATATGGGAGGACCTAGCATCGACCCATATAAAATGAGTAGATCTCTCCTCTCACCTTTATTGCCCAACGTCAACTAAAACAATTGATTTCTGAGGAGTCCATGTCTATGAGAAAGACGCTGGTCATGGCCTTCTAAGGCATAGAACCACATAGCAAGTAGCACGCAATTACATAGCAACGCAAATATTTCTCACAGCAACAGATCTATGTTCAAATAGATTTACACTCATTTATTTTTTCACAGATCTTCACACAATTACGGTGGGTCTCTTCTTCAGTGTTCCCTGTCTCCACTACCGGTTAGTTGCTTCCAGATCAACGCCAGCTATCCCAGCAGAGGTTGGCCAGAAATTGCACAAAAATTGCAATGGAAGCAGAGTCCTCATCGTCACAGGAGCTTGGTTTTATTCCTCACGAACCAGTGCTCTGATACCATGATAAAACACCGACTGAGAGACAGGAAAAGAAACTGCAGAATTTATGACGCTGAAACCCACACATAATCGTTTCCATTCATTTCTATTTATAGAAATAACCTTACATTGTGAGAGGCAGAATCTAGCATTGTTATCTAGATCCTTCCTGTCTACAACACAGTAACTACCTACTCCAAACTTTTCATTTGATGTTGGGTTTTACACTTGTTCATTGCTGGCAGTCTAATAAACATTATCAATCTTAACACAAAGGCCCGTAGAGTCTAGAAGAAGACATTTCATCGCCACCGATGGTTAATGGCTCTGGCCTATTTTTCTCAAATTGACCCGTAATTTCATTCATTATTTATAAACATTTAGGAATTGAAGATGGATCTGTGGTTTTCATGGCTACTGTTGTAACTTTTTATGCATTCAATTGTAAAGTTGTTGAAATGAGGAAAGAGTTGCAAGTTGAGAATGAAGAATTACCTCTGTCCCGATTTGAAATGAAGGTTCCTTTCAGAGCTCGAGGAGAATCTCATTATAGATCATTCTAGATTATTATTAAGTTGGTAACAGGTTCGATACGAATAAACAACTGTAACTGGCCACCTATAATTGGTATTGTTGTTTATGAAATTACACGCGCCAGTTCAATTCTATTTAATCCCAAGTTTAATATGCCCTTGAACCCCTTTCTTTTAATCAGGGTTTTTGATGCAACTGGCCCTTGATCTTGCTCCGGCCTTTACTGCTCTCTGCACCCCTTTCCTTTAATGAAGGTTTTGGATGCAACTGGCTCTTGAATCTGCCTCTGGCCTTCATTGATCTCTGCAACTCACGGTCAACGTTTGATTGCATTTGCACGATATGTGACGCGGAATCACCCTGCATACACCACCACACATTGTGCCCAGTTTCTCACCCACACAAGTCCGAGCGATAGGATTGCCATCTTGCCCAAATTTCGTATAAAAGAGATCTAAATATACCTCAAGGCCAAAGAAGATTTTATACCAATAGATAATATTTAAGATGCACTTCAAAGGTTAATTCAATTGATATTATTGGATATGGCCATAGCCAACACGTGTCCAATTTGAACCTCTTGAGTTAGACACACCAATCTATGCCTTGGGTTAGTTCAATTGATATTATTGGATATAGCGATAGCCAACAAGTGTCCTCTTGAACCTCTTGAGTTAGACACACCAATTTGATGGCTCAACTTCCGAGAAGGCTGCTCCTTTCGGCATTTGCCAGTCGAAAAATGCAATCAATGCTAGTAGCCAACTAAAATGAAACTCATATCCTTGGACTTGCGCTTCACGACAGTCATTCTCCAACTTGTTGACAAGGTAACTCGCCCAGTTCATTTACATGTCTTCTACACACTTCCCTGTGAGGTCTACGACAAATCCAGTGACCTGCGTCAGACGGCTCTTCCTGACGAGTTTACCAGCTATAAGCTGACAAGCTAGGTGCACTACGCCATCTTGGATGAAGGCTACCTTGTAGCCTCGCTTTCCCTTCTCTACATTGCCATAGGCTTCCTTTATTCGTTGCACCAGGGAGCAATTTGAAGTCTTTCCTGGGTAGAACTGGTGAGGGCCCAGTCCCTGCATACTCAGTCCTATGATGAGATGGATCAACATCGGATCCATAGTGACACGCCTGTCGAGCCAAAGATACCCTCCATGATAGCACGACAGGAGGAGTTTAATGCAAGTGTTATCCTCCTGGTGTGGGCCAAAGTGGGGGATCTTCATTACATTCAAGATCGTTGATCGCGTGAGCTCCTTTATCCATGGATGAGAGACTATGAGTGGCTTCTTCCCAATCATTTTCATTAAATACCTATGCGGTGCGAGCATCGCATAGTTCTTCCGATCTCCAAGGTTGAAGTCATTGTTCTTCAGTGCTGGAATATATCCTAATTGAGATCCAACTATGCGTATCCCCTTCGAGATGTATGCAGTGATCAATGTTTACTCGAAATCTCATGGGATGTTGTCACAATTAACCGTGCTAGCCAGATGCGGGATATATTCTGGCAAGACCGACGGGATCTGCTTTGCGTTAGTGAGATCATCGCGGTGCTTTCTTCGTTTGTCAGTCGCAGTTCGGCTAGAACATTGTTCAGTCAAGGGGGATGCTTGCAGGGCCATGGTCGACGACGCCTATATTCCTATAGACATGAATTTCCCAGTCACAAGGTCTACACGTATCTCATCCACAGACTTTTCTAAGGCATTATGTTCGCCCGACATTCACACTCGTAATACAATAAATCGGGTAGGAGAACAGACAAGAAAGTAACGAGACAGATGGCGAGGTCTAGAAAGCACAACGTGATCTGCAATCGATTCTCTATTAGCTCGGATATCTCGGTTTGCAAAAAGTGGTCCCGACGTAGCATCCGACGGGTTAAATAAGAAACGTTGTAATGGATTCCTCCAATGGGTAGGAATGCCTCAATCAATATGGATCCATCCATTATGGCACGGTCTCAACGGCTCAACAATGGTCTTTCCATCAATAACGATGTTTCTAGCCATTCCGGAGCGTCATTCTAACGCTCGGGGCACCTCCAACAGTCATATAGCTTCGTCATAGCGAAGTCCCATTCAACATTGTTTTGTTATTCCAACGAAGTTCAAGTTCTGCAGATCTGTCTCCTGCGAAGTCTTTTCTGGAATTTCCCGTAGATTTTCTAACTTGGTTTTCTTCTTACTGAGCTTCCTTTCCTTCTTTCCTGTTACCCGAGTCTCCGGATTCCTCTTTCCATTCTTATTCTTATCTGTTCTTAGCGTAGTGACTTTACGCTTTTGATGGTCTTTCACAGGATTCAGAGATAATACCTCTTTGCTTACTAGGTCCTGGGTGGACATACTTTCTTCTTGCATGGAGAGGTCCTTCAAACCTTCTTGCACTCTTTCAAAGTTGAAAGCTACTTTTCTTTCATTATGTTGATTCGACTCAACTTCTTGTTCTTCTATCAATCGATCTATTCTTCGAGTTATGAAATCCCTTAGTTCTTTCATTTTCTTTTCTGTGGCTTCCTCCTATGCTTTCCTTCTAATCTAATCCTTCTCAATCCAAGTCTTTCCTAGTAAAAGAGGGAAAGGGGCGTTATTCTCAACAAACCTAATAACTTCAAATTTGTCTTCAGTCCTAGTTCCATGAGCAATCATAGGTATATTATTAAATCTTCCACATAGGGTTGTCATATTTCCTTTAAACAAGCCTATCATTCCCAATGAAGGTATCATAGCAGGATTTCCTAAAATTTTCCAAGTTCTTTTTGGAATAATATTCACATGTGTTTCTTCATTGAATACACAGTCTATGTCGTAGTCTTCTATCCTTGTAACTATGCGTTGTCTTTCTTTCAATATTTCTGGTAAACTGATGTCTCTGTGATCATCCATTTCTACTTTTAACTATATTAACATAGTCTCTGACTCTTTTTCTGTATGGTTCTCAGTCTCTTGACCTTCTTTACAATTTTCTTGTCTCTTGTTCATCTTTTCAACTTTAGCAATCATTCTTGGAAAATCCTCAACCTCATGACCAATATTTTTACAACAAAGACAAATAGGACCTATACCAGGGCATTCTTTAGCGACATGTCTTGATCTCCTGCAATTATAACACAATGTCAATCCTCTCTATCTTTTAAGCAAGCCTCAATCTTTCCTGTATTGTGCATTGGGATCACATTGTTGTACCTGCAATCTACAAAAAATCTTTCTGGGTTCCTGCATCCACTTATTAATCCAAAAATTCTTTCTATGCATAGGAATAACATACTTTTCTCTATTTCTATCAAATTTATTCAGATCCATTGTTTCTTCTAATTGTGCCCTAACATTCAGGTTAGGAAAAAATCTATCAAACATACCTAGATTCATACTTTCGAAGCAAAAATTTCCACTTATCTTACTTTTACTAGAGCACAAAGATTTAAGATCTTACCTCCTTCTTTCATATCTGGTTTCTTTCTTAGCACAGAGCTTCGTAGGTCAAGTAGAATACTGCACACTATAACAACAAATCTACGCACAGAGCTTTCTCTTTTCTTCAGTTCCCAACAATCACAGTTTCAGGTCCCGAGAACGGAACCATTTGTTGGCACAGGGGCAGACCCATGGTTCAACGCTTCAAAAATGCACCAACAAAACCCTAAATATCGACCCTTTCGGCAACACCTGCGAAGCAGATGAAGTTTCACCCTAGGTAGAGGTAGGGGGGTTGTAGGACTAAAGTGTCTACAACCAAGCTGGGACATAGATATATGATTACAATACTTGACAGAGCACTTAGCCAACAATATGCATTAGGTTATGATTCTCATGTACATCGCAGATTATCCTTTATTACAGAGAAATGTAGTAATAATCAAGATCTAACACTTCCAATCACTTAGCACACAGAACTAGCTCAGATCTAGCATTTATTCGCATCATTAAGCATTAAGCTACAACATCAGATGCATTCATTATACATAACAAAAACAACATTAAGTAAATAATCACATAAGCAACATCGCACAAAGCACATCAAGACATAGGATATGCATGGTTCACTCTAGTGTGGGGCTACGCCCACCAACTTCTTCTTCTTCTTTATTAGTCTTTGATCTCCTTACTTTCATCTGCTCCTGTGCACAAAGCCACAGAGCCCAACTCCACAGTAGACAGGTGATCTGTGCACCTTGCACTAGATCCACCTTCCTCAAAATCAGTTCAAGGCACATAGCCACTCCTTAATAGCACAAAGTCTTACTTTACACAACCAGATTGCACAAATCAACTTACAATCTCTTGCACTAAGACAAACATGTTATGCACATAGACAATATTGGATCTCTTCCACTATGCACACACCCCTTATATCTTACATTCCTTCCTATATATACTTTTGCATCCCTTACAACTAGGCCTAAACATGGGTGAACCCATGGACCGACATCTCAAAACCCTAATACAAAAACCCTAATGAACCCCTTGCTCAGTCTACAAAACAAGTGAGATCCCACGATCTCCGTTTTTCTTGGGCGCTCCATCTTCGACCAGCCTGTCGAAGTCCCAAAAATGGTTAAACACGATCAATGTTTCTACAAAACTTGATCAAGGGCCAATATACTTTCATACAAAGAAAACAAAGGACTTTTTTTAGTGTGGAGTGATTCAAGAGTGTAGAAGAAGAGAAGGAATTGTGTTGACACTTGAGACTTGATACTTTTGTTGAGAGAGTCGACACAAAGAGAGTTGGATCACAAAGAAATTTGATTCAAGATCTTGGATAGGTGGGGACGAACTTCCACATAGAGACCAGATCAAGAAGAAGAGAGAACAAAGGCTGCCGCAAGTGGGTTTAGGCAAACAAAACCACATGGAAGAGTTGTTTCGTACATATTTTTTCATACATGTACGTGGGTGACAATGGATATAGGCATGTGTACATGGGTGTGCAATAGGGACAATCATGTACATATAAAAAAACTTGTACATCTAGGTCATACAACAGATCAAATGTTTATAGGTTAGTTTTATTTTTCTTAGTGGGCCATTATCCCTATTACAGGAACCTTGATTTTAGCATAATAAAATCATTCTTATCATTGGTTTTTCCTTTAGTTTTTTTCCAGGGGTATCTACACAAAAATATTGGTGTTTATGTGTGCATGATTTGGTTTCCAGTATGTGATTGCCCCTATTCCACACCCATGTACACATGCCTATATCCATTGGCACCCACATACTAGAAACTTTTCCAGGTTAGTTTTATTTCTATCAGTGGGCCATTATCCCTATTACGAGAACCCCAATTTTAGTAATAAAATCATTCTTAGAACTCATTTTCCCTCTGGGTTTTTTCCAGGGGTATCTACCAAAAAATATTGGTGTTTATGTGTGCATGATTTGATTTCCAGTTTTTTCTTCCACTGCATGTTTAAAGTTGAATATTTCAGTAGTGTATTTTTTTTTTTGTGAGTTGCTATTCTGATTTGCAGTAAGGAAATCACTAGATACCAAGATACCTAGGTGCTCGAGTAATAGGCTTTAAAAACATTTGTAGCACTTATAAGGTAGACATCGCATATGGCATCTTATCCAAGTCCTCAACAATGGAATAGTTGGGTGTAGGTTGAGAAATGGGGTTGTGATATGCATACTAATACACACCTCTCGGTATGTGTGGTGTTATTTCATTCTCATGATTCTCTATATGGATATAATTTTGAGGATCCAAAGTTTCTTTCCCCGTAGATGTCGACTCAGGATTGTCGTAATTTTATGTTCGGGTCGAAAAATCAACTTCCTCCACTTTCTTATGGTTCACCATATTGATGAATGACATTGATCTATCTGACGAGGTGCGGTTTGGGTGCCTCTTTGTGGATTTCCACCAAAAGAGTTTGCTTGCAAATTATGTCAATGTGGGAATGGATTCTTCAACACAGTCAGTTGTTGTTGCACTAACAAGCATTGAGCCTCTTCCAAATTTGGGCACTGATGAGTAAGATAATCTTCACTACAAAGTTTGCAAGGGAATTTCACCTTTCTCTTCTCATTTTTGTCCCCTCCAACATTCGCATAAAATTTAGGATTTTTATTATAATTTCCACCACCTTTCTTATCCTTTCCCTTCTTATTCTTCCCTCCAGGTTGTTGGGTACCTTTCAGGGTCGTCGATTTTACAGCATGAACATTCTATGACTGGACGGTGGAAACATTTGAAGCCATGGATTGACCAGGTGTAAACAAATGAATGGGCATATGTTTCATATGGTTCACAACCAGATCTATGGTAGTTTTTTCTATGGACCCAACAATTTCATCGGCATGAGGTTCAAATTTCATTTTCGAAGGATCGAAACTGGGTCACAGTGCATCTGGTATAATTTTGTAAAGGATCACAGACGTGAGTAGATAAGATCTGACTATTGGGCACTAAATATCACATCTTCCTCTGAGGATACTATTGACATAGATACATCTTTAGAGATGTATGGAAATAAGGAATCGAGGAACCATTCCAAAAAGAAATCATGAGTGACTTTGTCTTTGATCGAAATCTTTTACCTCCGCCACTCTTGGATTTGATCTGATATATGAGTGGCCTTGTCATGTTTTAGCGTATATAGGATGTTAGTTCCAACATCATACCAAATAGGAAGTTGAAATTTATTGAGGAAAACCAAATCCAAATAATGAAAAGTGTTAAACGCTCCACCGTCAAGTTTGATGTACCATTTCGTTGCATCTCCCGTAAGAGTGTGTTGGAAGAGATGGAACTAGATGGAATAATTTTTTAAATAATTCGATGAACACCAAAGATGAAACGTCGTCACATAGTCGACTAGATCCTCACCAAACTTACCTTTGAATTTTGGAATGTTTGAAGGAAATTTTGTGGAGAACAGAGGCTAGTTCAGATCATGGAAAACCAGATAATTCATAAGATTAGACAAGTATGGAAAGTTTAATATTTCTAGAAAAGGTAACCTCAACGGGGGCCCATAATTCCAACTAGTTGAGTTGGAGCTTTTAGGTTGAGTTCCTGCTGAAAAAGAATAACCAAGGTTGGTACTAGCACCAGGTTTCCAGGAAGATCTTGCAAATGCCATAGGGTTTGGGATAAAACCTTTGGGACCTTGTTTATATGGAGGAAATCCTCCACCCATTTGGTTCCCATAGGATAGAGTAGGGTTTCCCCACGATGATATCCCTTATAATGGATAGTTCTATCCAAGAAAGGGGTTTCCCCCTGATGACATCACTTGTGAAGAACAAGATCCTTACACGGGATTTGACTGGGCTTGGAAGGGGTTGCTTCTTGTTGATATTCTAGATGAGAGAAAGGGATTTCTCCTGAACCCACCAAAAAACATGAACATGTTAGACGAAGTTGACATGCTGATAGATTGGAATCCACCACCTATTTGACCACCTCATCCCACAAAGATATTAGGGTCAGAAGACACGAAAGACCCACTTCTGAGCAATGGGAATGACAGAGGGATGTTTCCTCCACCCCAAGGAAAGGATTGGAGGGGAGTTGAAGAATTCCCTATATCAACATTAATACTTTGGGGAAATGGTTGTGAACCAGCTGACATGTTCTTCATGGAAATTGATGGCATACCAAATGAGAAAGAATTATATATAAACAGTGACGAAGAGGATACACTCAAACACTGAATGGACCCAACTATCAACGACCAAGAGATAATGATCGATGTTGGTAACATAGATTGAACCACACTAGTTGTTTGATTTGATATGAAGGTAGGTAGGATTCCTCCCAACACTATTTCCAACATGGGAGTTGCATGATCCCCCGAGCTACACACTTCTAAAGTGTCATCCATGATGGCCCACCGAAGAGGGTGATTGTTAATGAAGTCCGACCCAAAAGCCAGAATTTGCAAGACAACCAGATCATGGAATCCATTCAACGGAGGATTGAACGGATGAACTTAACCTTTGGCTTTGAGATATGATATGCATATAACCTCCAACACATAGGTATTCAATTTTTTTGGGCTCCGTATATACGATTTCGATGGTACCATCCGGTACAAAAATGATGGTTTTGTCGATTTGACACCTCAAAGTGGGTGGTGGAGAATTAACTTCGAAAACTGGAAGACCTTGAATTCTCCTAGACCGATGAGGTGGTTTATCAACCACTTTAAGTTATAATCTCAAGGTGACCACCAACATAGTTACCTAAGTCATCTACATATGAAAATAACACCACTAGAAAAATCATAAAGGAAACAATAATCACAAACAACTTCACCAATACTCCAACTCAGGTGGATTAGGTCCACAAGATGCAATAATAATGAAGTTAGGTAGGGACGTTATGGATGAAGGAATGTGTTGATTAAGTATCATGAACTAGTGAAAAAAGGAATGAGAAGATGTTACCCTGACCTCCACTAACCATCCCTTCCTGGTGCAACTGCCCATGCTTTGCGGGGAACCCTCCAGAGGTACTAACAAGTGTGATACGAAATCTACCCAAGTACCACGTGAAACCCCCCATAGTCACCTCTAAGATTCCTACGAAAAAATACTAATAATACCAACTCACAGTTAGCATCAGGAGGGTACATTTGACAATTAGGGTCAAACGTATGGGAAGGGTAAAAAATACCGAACATTTGAGAACGCTGCCTCTCAAGGAGGTAAGGGCACCAACAAAACCCCCAAAATATGATCTCTCCACTTTGTTTATTCAATGTTCGGAGGTGTTATCTCCTCGAATCTCCCTCATGGAACCTCATGTTTAACTCCTGTTGTAATACTCATGTTTCCCCCAGTTTGTAAATATAACTATAACTAGCCAAGAGACTATGGCAGACTAGATATGTGTGAATGTTTGATTTGATGAACCTTTGTATAAAAGGTCAATGTATGTATTTTCTCTTATTAATAGAAAATGTATAAGAGTTGCATAATTGCTGAAAGGGTGGTTTTCCAACATAGACCATGGATGTTATGAGAGAGATGGTGAGGGGAACCAAAAATGGTTGAGATGACCCCCCACCAAACTAGTACCTTACTGGAATTAATGATTCAGACCCAAAATAGTTCTCTGACCCAGAAATGAATTACCAGTCAGAGTGGTAGTTGGAAGAGTCCTCCTCAAGAGTTAATGAGGAGATGAGGCATATTACCCATCTTTAATACTTCTATACTTGAACATAGGCTGGGGATTCCAACCCACACAACCTTGTTGAGGAAGGAAAGAAAAGAGGTAATTCGTGGGTAGAGGAAAAAAGAAGTGCGGGAGAGCAAGAAGATTTACAAAGAGAGAAGATTCGAAAGAGAAATATCGAGAAGAGAAAAAGAGCGCATGCATCTCTCTGGTTCGAGAAAGAAAGGGGAATTAAGATCAGTCTGTGTGTAATAAGTTGTTGGAAAGGTGTTAATTACAAGTTGATAAACGAGGTTGATGAGTGACTCTGGAAGTACTCAGGAGGACCTCCTTTCTTGATACAGAGAAAACTCGCTGCCAGGATCCCGTGGGAGGAGGAGAGTAACCTCTGTCCCTGACTGTCACTAAGAAAGAAGAAATAGTCTCTCTTAGAGAATCATGGTCTAGATCGAGGGTGGCCAACGGTAAATCTGTCAAGAGTAGTTGTGACTATGTTTGGGTGGAAACATGCACCCCTTTCAACAATCACTTCATGAACTATGGTTTTCTGATAAGTATCTTCCTACTCTGTGTATTCAAATGGAAATGGTGATTGAATATATTTGTATGTATATGATTGATTTCTATGTTGAATGATTAAGTTAGAAATATGTATTATCTCTTTGTGAACCTGTTATTTTTCATGGTCATATGCTTGACTCAGCTGAGCCATTAGAGTGTTGTAATATGTAAGTCTACAATAGTGTCGGGGAAAGACTTACTGGGATGTTTAAGTCATGTCGACCTGTAGTATCTACCTTCATGGGAATTTCAAGTTCACACCCTGTGGAAGGATGACATTTCCTTCATACTCTTCACCATATGATCGATGGCTCATGCCCATGTCCTTAACCCATTTACGACTAGACGGATTAGCGCATAGCCTGCAAGAGTTTCCAGAGGACCCATGTGACCAAGGTCTGGGAATCATACACTGGGATTGAAAGGAGTTAATCCTTATGGCTTCTGAACTCTTGGAATTCGGATCTCCAGAGTGTTTTGACCCTATCATTTATAAATCGGTTGAAGGCAATTGATGGTTGTAGTTACCCACAAGCTTGACTGGTGCCTGGTGGTTTCCTTATCTGGGACAGATAGACTTTCCCCACCATTAAACCTTGATCCATTCAGCCATCGCAAAGTAATGCAAACCACCAATATGAGAGTATTCGGGATTCCCCTTGGTCGTTGGATCCATGCCGAGGTAACTTTGGAAAAGTCCCTCTCCGTGAGAATGGGGATGATGTAGTATCAAACTTCCTGAACACTAAAGTCATGAAGTGATGAGATTCATGGATCTAGGGAGTTCGATAATAACCCCTCTTAATTGTATGATCATCAAGAGGAGGGACCCACGTTCGATACTTCAACGAAGTCCTACTTCCGGATAATGGAGCTGCCATAAAGTCGAAACCCCCGAAGGACGGAGTTGTGAAACAACGAGAAATGCAGATCTAGGGATCCTTCAGAATATTCTGTGACCATTAGAGCTAGACCATGGTCAGCCCAACATTGACCATTCTGAGAGAAAGGAGGTAGTCACAACACAAATCACCTGAACTTCCAACTCACGAAGTAATGGAGATATTTGATCCAGGGATTGCATGGGCACACCATGACTATAAGATCAAAGGACTTGGAAGGCGATCAATCTGGGGTAATGTGGTGTGTTGATGTCACCTAGGGTGACATGGACCCACGTTTAATGTGTCACAAGTCACCTGGATCTGAATGTTTCACCGACCCTATGTGCCCATTAATACATGACATGTGTCACCCACTGTAAGGGCCACATGTCATCTCTTCCTTGCTACATTTCATCTCTGGAAATTACCTATTTGGTTCATGTGGTGGGAGGAGTATTCAAGACCCACCTATATTTGTCATCGCATCTAGTACGTCACCCCACATGAGAGTGGACCCTTCAAGATTTTGGGACTTTGGGACTCCAAAGGTTTGGGAAGCAATGTGGAGAGTGAATCAAAATGCACAAAGGTTGGAGCCACATGGTGATATTTAGGATACCTTTGGGAACTCCGGACTCCAGAGGAAATTCATGCAGGAAATAAAAGGGAATTCCAGTGCCTAAGTGTTGAATGACGAATTCTCTTCTTCTGGTGCGTTAGATGAGGGTTAAGTCTCACTGTTGGTTTGGACAGTGGATGGACCATCCTTGAAAGAAGTAGGAACCTAGAAATGTTACGAACGTGATAGATCCATGTGGGAACCACTTGGTCCTCAACTAACAAACTCTTGAAGGACCTCGGGAAGCCATAAATTGTAAACCATAGGTTGGATTAGAGTTTGGTAACACTCGTTAGAAAGTTGCGGGTGAGTGGAAGAGGATGGATCATATCTGAGAAATTATTCAAGATGATTTGAATAATAAACATTTGATGCACCACCCCTTTAAAGGATATTTAGGGGCTAGGTCTATTACAAATTTGTATCATAGCATGGTTACAACACTTGGCCTACTTGGGCTCATGAAAGAGTCTCTTAAAAACCTTATTTAAAGAAAATTTACGGGCAACACCATATCTTACCCCTTTCCTAAAAGGCTCAGTTAAACCTCTTCTGAAGAAAGGAATGAAATTTTGTATTGTTGTGTGTTTGGAAAATATGAACTAATAGACCATTAAATAATGGAAAAAATTTTATCATCACCCAAGCAGTCAGTAGACCACAAGAAAACTACAACATAAAGGATGGTGACACACCATGAATTGGGGGAAGTATCCCACAATAGAGAGGAAAATTCTGATGAGAGGAGGGTGATGGAAACCCCTCCATATCTGGCTAAAACTAAAAGAAGCCTCATTGAAGAATTACAAAGTTATAAGGCTGACAATGAAAGGTTGATAAAAGAGAAGGAAAAACAAACTAAAATTAACGCAGTCCTGCCGCAAAGCTTATCAGATATACAAAGGCAGCTACAACATGGACTAGCGACGAGTCATGCGGACAAAAATCATATGAAGAAAACCCAGAGTCCACCTGAGATACAAAATAATGGCCCTGAAAGTGGCCACATGAGGAGGAGAACCTCAAAGAATGCCCAACATGGAGCTAAGAGACACCCATCGGAGGAATCCTCTGGTGAGGAAACTGACAACTCCAAGGAATCTTCTAGTAGAAAAACTATTTCATATTCCCAAAGAAAAAAGAAGAAGAGGAAACATTCCAAGATTCATGACCCTGAAGAGTTCAAGAAATGCAAACCACCCACATTCTATGGAGAAATTAATAAGGGGGAAGAATAATAAGTTTGGTGTCTTAGCTTGAAGAAATACTTCAGAGTCCTTGACTAATCTGAAAATTTGAAGGTTCGAATAGCCATTTTTAACCTAAATGGAAAGGCCTCCATTTGGTGGGTGGATCTTAGGAATCCAAAAGGAATCCATGAGAAGGACTTGTCATGGAAACAATTTGGGAAATACTTCAAAAAGAAGTATATGTCAGAGAAATAATTTGATGGGAATGCCAAGGCTTTCTATGAACTCAAGTTGGGACAACTCAAAATAGAGGAATATATCAATAAATTCCTTGAGATGATAAGGTATGTACCCTACATAAAGGATGAAAAGGTAAAAATGCAATGATTTATTAGTGGGATACCTCTGTCCTTCCGGGACAAGGTTGAATTTGATGAGCCAAAGACCTTAGAAGACACTATCTGGAAGGCAAGGTATTGCTATGAGTAGTTCAAGAACAAGACATAACCCCACGAGGATGAGAACAAGAAGAGTAGTTCAAGATTCAAGAAAAAGGGGTTTAAACCCTCAATATTCAAGAGCTATGGTAAAGGTTCTAAGATAAGGCTTCCTACTAAAAGTGTATACCAAAAAAATTTCCCTTCTTAGAGTGGAAATAAACCCTTTGGAGCAGCCCCAGGTAAGGCTGATAACAAAAAGAGAGAACCCTTGAAATGTTGGGGTTGTGGAGAAGAACATCCATTAGAGACTATCCATATAGACAACAGAGAAATAGGAGGGTCTACAACATCTAAGAGGCTACCATAGTCAATGATGTGGCTAGGATCATGCCACAGATTTATGTAGCCTTGGATAATAAACAAGTCGACCACCAAGCTTCGATGGTGGAGATGGAAGGTATGATTTCCAACCATCTATTTTCCTTTTTAATTGACCCTGGTTCTAATTTGAGTTATGTTTCCCCTCAGACTATTGATAAATGTAAATTACAACAATTTAAACATGTTAAATCATGGCTGGTACAACTAGCCACTGGAACCAAAAGAAAAGTAAAAGAGGTCATACCAACATGCCAATTCGTTATGAGTGGATTTCCCACCCAAGAAAACCTAAACATACTTCCTTTAGTATCTTATGACCTTCTGATTGGCATGGACTGGTTGGTTGCCCATAAAACCAAGTTGGACTGTTACAACAAAACTTTGGAGTGTGAAAATGAGGAAGGGAGAAAGGTAACCCTACAAGGGATTCAAAAGTATGTCTTAGTGAGACAAATATTAACACTTCAAGTGAAGAAGTATTGAAGAAAATGATGTCCTTTATATGCAATACAAGTGTTGGACTCTATTGAGGATGACAAACCAAGCATAGAGGACCATCCCATATTGAGATAGTACAAATATGTGTTCCCATAATAGGCACCAGGTCTACCTCCAAGAAGAGACATTTACTTTTCAATGGATCTTGCACTAGGAGTGGTGCTAGTGTCTATAACATCCTATATAATGAGTACACCAAAGATAGTTGATCTCAAACTACATCTAAAGGAAATGTTGGACAAAGGCTACATTTGACCTAGTGTGTCTCCATGGGGATCACCAGCCTTGTTTGTGAAAAAAAAGGATGGCACAGTTAGGTTGTGCATAAACTATAGGAAACTCAACAAGACAACCGTAAAGAACAAGTATCCCTTTCCAAGAATCGATGACTTATTTGACCAATTAAGGGTTGCTACCATTTTCTCCAAGATTGACTTGAGGTCTGGATACCATCAGGTTCGAATTAAGGATGAAGACATCCACCAAACATCCTGTAGGAAAAGATATAGTCACTATGAATTTGTGGTGGTGCCATTCGGGCTGACCAATGCACCAACCACTTTTATGTTCTTAATGAATAATGTACTCAGTAAATTCTTAGAAATATTTGTATTGGTTTTCATTGATTACATCCTAATCTATTCTAAGAATGGGGAAGATCATGAAGAACATCTCAAGTTATTGCTTCAAGTACTAAGATAACATTAGCTCTATGCTAAGATTAGTAAGTGTGACTTTTTCCAAAAACAAGTCCATTACTTAGGCCACGTTATTTCTGAAGAAGGGGTGGCAGCTGATCCTGAAAATATCAAACCCATTATGAATTGGCCCACCCTAAAGGATGTATCTATTATCATATCCTTTATGGGCCTAGTAGGATACTATAGGAGGTTCGTAAAAGGATTTTCCAAGATTGGTTGTCCAATCACTCCCCTTCAGAAAAAGGGAGTCAAATTCATTTGGACATTAGAATGTGAAGAGAGATTCCAATAGATGAAATACCTTCTAACCAATGCACATGTGATGAAGATTGTAGACCCAAACAAGGACTTCCTTGTGTGTACGAAGAGAATGTAATTTGAAAGAAGAGAATGTAATTTTCTATGAATCCGAAAAATTAAATGAGCATGAAATCAAATATGTGACCCATGATCTAGAATTGGCTTCCATAGTGCATGCTTTAAAAATGTGGAGGAATTACCTCTTGGGTAGAATATTTGTTCTTATGAAAGACCATTGTGGGTTGAGGTACCTGTTTGATCAACCAAAACTTAATGCTAGACAAGCTAGATGGATGGCTCTCCTTAGAGATTTTGATTTTGAAATCAAACATATCAAAGGAAAATAAAATAGGGTGATTGATTCCCTTAGAAGGAGTGTGAAAGTGATTCACCTGACAGCTGTAAGCACCTATGAAATGAATGTCAAGGACAAATTCAAGAATGCACAAGAAATAGATGCATTTTTCAAGACTGTAAAATCGTACCTAGAACAAGATCCCACGGGGTTGAAGTACGAAGGTTATCAAATATTGAATGATAGCCCGCCAAATTACAAAGGTAGGTTGTATATCTCGAGTTGTGATGACTAGAAGAGGTTCATGATGGATGAACTACACAAAAGACCATATATTGGTCACACTGGTTATCAAAAGATGATCACAACCACTAGGAAACTGTTCTATTGGCCAGGACTGAAGAAGGAAATAGTTGATTACTTTGTTAAATGTCTATAATGTCAGTAGGTTAAGGCATAACACCATAATCCAGCAGGGTTATTTCATCCCCTACCAATTCCAGAATGGAAACAGGGAACCATCTCCATGTATTTCATCACCGGATTACCAAAATCATCCAAGAAGAATGATGTTGTCATGGTAGTGGTGGAAAAATTGAGCAAGGTTTCTCACTTTGTTCCCATCAAGTCAACTTGCAAGACAATAGATATTTCTAGTATCTTCATGAAAGAACTATTTAGGTTACACAACATGCCTAAGGAGATCATATTTGATAGAGATACAAAATTTACTTCAAGAATTTGGAAATCTTTAATGGCTTGTTTTGAGACTAAATTGTTGTTTAGCACAACCTATCACCCTCAAACTGATGGATAGAAAGAGAGGGTAAACCAAGTATTAGAGGACATGTTAAGAATGCATGTAATGCATCAGCCTAAAAAGTGGGAAGACTACCTACCACTGGTAGGTTTTTCCTACAACAATGGCTATCAAGAGTCATTGAAGATGAGCCCTTTTGAGGCCCTCTATGGTAGACAGTGAAAGATTCCAACCAGCTGGAATAATCCAGTAGATAGAATTACGATCGGGCCAGACATGCTGAAGAAATGCAATAGCAAGTAATTCAGATAAAGAAAAATATGAAAATAGCTCAGGATAGACATAAAATCTATGCAGACTGAAAGAGGACTCCTAGAGAGTTCAAAACAGGGGATCATGTGTATCTCAGAGTTAGACCTAGGAGAAGCTCATTGAGAATGGGAGCTTGTGCCAAGCTGGCACCTCGGTATTGTGGACCCTTTGAAATTTTGGATATAGTGGGACTTGTAGCCTATAGGCTAGCACTTCCTCCCATAGTGAAGGCACATAATGTTTTCCATGCTTCATTATTAAAGAAATATGTACATGATTCTAATCATATTATTAACTGGTTTTTTATTGAGGTTGAACTAGAGGGAGAATTCCTGCCAGAACCTCCATTAGGGGGAATTTGGTTGAAAAATGGTCCTACCAACCCTAATACAAATTCCATGTCATCATGTATTAGCCAATCAAAATATTCTAAAATTTAAAAGAGGTGCATGTCTTAAACAATTTTTTATTATATAATTTGGAGATAGTCACAACTTTTTAATAATATATTGTGTATACTCTAAACATAATCTCTGCCCAGGCTGCCCAAAATTCAAAATTGTATTGTTATCGAGCATGGAATTAATGTGCTACCCCATTATACAATAATTATAATAAATAAAGGAAATAGTGTATTGAATATATATTAATGCATTCACACGCTTCACATTACCAACATTGATTCTATCGAGTGTTTTTTTTTAATAATTAAAATGGGTGTTTTTTTAAACCATGGATTGTGGGTTTAATACTTACAACCATATCCAACTCATCATAATATAAACAAATGTATAATGACACATATAGACAAGTATATATAAAAAAAATCTTTGGCACGTTTTCATTTTTCAAGCTCATATTTTCACATAGTTGATAGCTCATGAATGCTCTGCACATAGATAATTTTTGTGTTACCACTTTCCTTGGACACCTTTGGGTTTTTAGAGAATTTTATCTTTTCCAATTCGTAGACGAGGTCCCGTCGACCTTCTTCCTAATTTCTCTGGATTGAACCAAACCAATCATCCACTAATCCTCTTGGGTTTGGATGCTTTGGTCTTATGTTGTTGAGTCAACTCTATCAAATGAAATGGCTCTAAAGCTGGAGTGAGTCATATACAATTTGTTTTCACTTTAGAGGAGGTTAGCTGAGACGGAAGTAAAATCCCTATATGCGCTTTTTCAGAGCATAAGTCATCATAAAACCAATAAGTACAAGTCCCTTCCAATCCAATGGAAAGGGGAAGGTAAGGATTTTAAGTCACTCAACATTGATCTTCCTTCAACAAAAAAATTGAATAATAACCAGAGATAATGAAATTTACACTGACTACCAGGGTTTGCTATGAAAAATCAAAGTTCATGAACTCGCGGTTTTTGTAGCTTGCTTTGAGGATAATTTTTTTTTTATTAGGAATCTTGGCTATCAACTACCACTAAACATTTTAGTTCCCCATTCGATCTATATTTGTATCTCACTCAGTTTAGGTCGAGTTGCTATAAACTATGGTATATTTATGTTACAAATTGTTGCTATAATAACAAACAAATTGCGGGTAATTGGATTATGTGACAACAACCCTAAGGGGGGTTTACTGTTGGTTTCATACTACCATTGTCGGTACTAAACATTGATGGTTTGAATACTGTGTTGGGATACTCTTTACTGTTGATATGGATATTGTTGAATGTTGTCACTACTGGTTTAATAGTACGGATATCAGATATTGTATAATTTTTTATGATGTTATGGTACCTAAGCGTTGGTTCTGCCCTAGAATCGGTTGAATACATTTTCTTATTGTTTGTGGATGAAATTACTTGGAGGAAGACTGACCAAAGTTGCTTGTTTGCGGTGGACCTAACCCCCTTTTCAAAGCCCTAAAACCTTAGGGATATTACACATGTTTACTAGGGTGTCCATCCTCAAATGTGGAAAACCATCCCTAGGTTTCATTGTAGTAATTGTTTTCAATCCCCGTGGATTAGGTGCACTAGTTTAGACAAACATATTTATTGAACTTACTTGAGTTTTTCCTATAATTTCACTAGTATTATAGGGCCTCCTTAAATACTCCTCCAAGAGGTTATGAGTTCGAACTCATAAATAGTTATCCTGAGATGCTTTTTGTATAGTAAAGTCATTAAAGTTATCGGGCTCTAATGCAATAGAAAGGAGCAAGATAATCATGGAGCATTCTTCCCTTATAAGAGATTCTTTGCCGTCATGTCAACTCTTAGTGTGTTACCTTTTTAAGACCTGCAGTTACATTTTCTCTCATCTCGGTCTCTTGAAATACTACATTCATACATGCTTTATGGCCACTTGTACCATCAATGGAAATAGGGAATGGTCTAGGTAGTGGAAAAGAAGTATCTTGAGGTAAAGGATTTGGTGAAATTGGAACAAATGAGGAACTATATGCCATAAATTATGTAATGTTCACTCCATTTGGCTTCCAAGTTGGTCCTACAGGATAATCCCATTAGGCCTGGCACAACAAAACTCCTTTAAAGATTTTTTCCCCCTCAACACTAATTGTTATCATTTCTCTTGTTGTTAAGATAAATAACTAGATTTGGCCAATAGATGTTCCTACTATCACAAACTCATCATTCCTGCCAAATAGAAGTATGAAAAAAATGTCTTTTAGGAGAATCCTAAGGCTTTGTTGATCCTGCTGATGTAAAAAATAACCCGAGTCATCTCTAAATATTATAGATTGTGGTTTTATAACTTATTGCCAGCCAGTTTCAATCCCTATCCTACCTTTTTAAAGCCCTATTCCATCCACATCCTACCTATTGTTTTCTTATTCAAGCCCTATCGTTACTTCCTCTCTAATCAATTTATGAAATTATTGTTCCTTGTTGTTCTTTCCAGTTATAAGGATGTTAGGATTTTCTGGGCAGTGTTTGTTGATTACAGAGGTCTTGTAGCTCCTATTTTTGGCTTAGGTATTTCAGCCTAACCTTTATAAAATCCCCAAGAAGAAAACCTAGAAGATAAGGGGATTCACGATCCTTGTTGTTGTGTTCACTGCAAAGAAAATGATGAATCTATCTCACTCATTACCTCCACTTGTTTAGGAGGTATAGGATGCTACTTCATTTATAAGTAGATTTCATTTTCCTTCTATGATGGTTCTCAATTTGGAACAACCTTTGATGCTCGAGCATATTTATACATTAATGGATGTAAGGGGAAAGGACTCTTGAGAAGTGTTTTGAATTTGTCACTTAAAATTTTTCTGTTGAAGGTGGCTTGATAAGAATAAACAATTTTTCAAGAGTTGATTTCAATGTTGAAATAAATGTAGCAAGAATGAATATCACGATACTACAGAGTAACAAACTATCCTTCTTGTTCAATTATGTTGTTTACATTGTTGCTCAATGTAGCATTGCTATACTCTTGTTTAATTCAGTTGCTGATGATTTTATTTGATTCCCATACAACAATCCCATAAAAGGCAATATAGGAATTGCATTTTAGTTAATTTGAAATATTGTTGAATTGAATTTCTTGTTAACTTTTTCCTATGGATCCTTCGTATTTTTCCTGCAGTGAAATGGGTACTCGTAGATCTTCAAGAAAGATGGAAAATATTATAGGTGAGAATGAATAGGATGAAATGGGTAAGTGGATCACGTTACGGGTGTCCATTGGATCTTGGGTTACTTTGCAACCATCAAGGAATCAAATTTGGACAAAAAAAAGAAGACTAGATGATTTAAAATGTCATTGGAAAGGTGTAGTAAGGGAATTTAAGCAGAGAAAACAGGGTGAAAAGGTGGAGAAGGTGCTTATAGCTCATGTGTATGATCACAAGGACATACTCAAAGAGTCTGTTTCCAAACAAGAAAATTTTCCTCAAATTGGACTAAATTGTAAGGGCTCATCATTTTGTAAGCATTGAAGTTTTTTTTCTTTTTTTTAATTTGGGATTTAAGTATTAAAATATGAATGCCCTAGCTTAGATGGATACTTAATGTGGTTTAGATTTTTTATGTGTAGCTTTGTGCATTTATGATTTTGAATAATGGCAGCTTGTGGAGAGTATTACCAATATTTTACGTGTTTTCCATTCACAAATAGGAGAGAAACTCTATGAGGGAAATAATTCCATGTCATTGAGGGAAGAAGGGGTTTGGTTTTATAAATATGATTAATTTATTCCAAATATTAAAAGGGTTGGACGAATTGAAGAAGCCAAGTTACCTACACTTCATGAAATTGGCTTACCAAATTCTAATCCAACATTAATTGATTGCATACGTTCAAAATTAGTTCTTGAAATTCAATCTAGTATGCGGGAGAAGGGTGGTGCATGTGATCATTTTGGTATGCACTTACCATTTTTTGTTTTTGCTGAAGTGTTCGAGGAAGAGGACTCTATTCAAATGAATAAGAAGACATATTCTTGCACAAACCCCTCTGACATGTTATTATCCAACTTATTTTACTCTAGATGGAATACAAGATTACATCTTGTAAATGGAGAGCAATTAAAATGTGTGTTGAGTGTAGAGACACTTCGTTTTAGGTAATGTTTTACAATTTTGGGTTTTCCTTTTCTTTGACTTTAACAATGTTTGACATCACTTTCTAACTATTTTTTCATTCTCTTTAACCTGTAGATATTCAATACCGAGACAAACTCTCTATGCTTCTTTTAAGTTTCATCGTTTTAGGCATATAAGGGAAAAAATGGATTGGATTTGGATGCCAATAGAGAAAGACAATGATGATGGCACTCATTCTCCTCTAATATCCATTGATGTTTTGAAGGATGGTGCACATTTCAAAACATTGTACATGGAAGAAAACTGGAATTTGTTTGAAGTTAGAAGACACCTTGAATTCAAAGAGGAATTGATCCCTGAGGAAGACTTATATTTTATTCACAATGGAAAAAGGGTGAGAATTTGATAGTTTATGTATGTTTATTCATTTTATAAACATAGTTTATTACTTACATATTAATGATTTATTTCAGATAGATTGGTAAAAGACCAGAGAAGAGCATCATGTGAAAACGTTGTGTTCATCCCCATACATTAGAAATTAGAGGAACATGACACAAGGTGAATCCTCTCCAACCATATGTTAGGAAACTCTTCTGATCTTAGTTGTGATCTCTATATTTTAGAACTAATTTTGAAATTTCCTGCTTCAATTTATTTTGGCAAGAGAAGGTATGATTTTGTTCACTGATCTTTTTTCACATAATTTGTATTACTTGTTATTTATTACTACATTTCTAGGACAATATTTGATGAAATTAAAGTGTTTTAACTCAACCTCTTTCCATCACATGTACAAGGAAATAAATGGAAAATAAGATGGAATTTCAAAGGCTGGTCTACAGTTGGAGAATGGACAGTGGCATATTCAAGAGCTTAAGGATAGCTAACACTCTGCATATTTTCATCCCACTTTATTTTGAGCTTATTCTGGATGGAGGAGTATATATTGATGTTGATGTAATGGGGGTTTAGGAGGGTTACTGGTTTATTTTGATTATCTATATGGAAAATTGTTAAAACCTTTTTGATAAATCTACATTTAGAACTCTAAGTGTTGTTCAGAGACTAGTTTTTTTCTCCCTTGTGGAAGCCAACATTTGTACTATTCTATACTATCAAGAAAATTCCAAATGGGAAGTAGTTATTTCCCTCTTTTTTTTGAACATGAAAGAAATGCTTAAATGCATAAATGTAATTCTATCTTACTATGAATAAAATTACAGTTTTTCCAATGAAAAAAATGTATTTTGCTCCAAGTTATCAATTGTTTCACTAAATTTATTACTACATTTCTAGCTAATATTTGATGAGTTTTTGTATAATGGTTGCTTTAGCTGACTATAAGATGATCCCAAATATAGCATATTTTTCTAGGAGTTTAATTTGTTCCATTCTATTCCTAATTGATGAATATAACAACGATAGACTTGGGGAGTGGGGACTATTGTCAAAAATGTCACTTGTTGCAGCATACAAAGCCTAATTCATATAGTAGATTTGATGTGTTTTCTACAAAATATCCATGTATTCCATCAAAATGGGATTCACCCATCAACATTTCCAACTTACTCCACCCATAGAAAAAGCAGTCCATATTTCCTATGAAAGCATTTCCATAGAGAAAAGGGTATCCACTCAAACACACATTATATATCATGTCCTATATTCATGATGCATATTTTTAATCAAACAAGGTTAAATCCAACACCACAACCATACACTAAAATGTTATAGAATCTCTAGTATCTAGGGCTCCATATGCATCGAACAAAGTAATGCTCTGCTTCTTCTTTTTATCTTTCATCCTTTCTATCTCTGTGAACTGTAACTTCAGATGGAGCATGAGAAATGAAATTGCATGTTGATTGAATCTTATCTTGATTGTATGAGTCTCATTGTACTCTTCCTTGGAAATGTAGTGATAATTCCGAACTAAGTCACCAAGGTAGATCATGAATTATGAATGTATTTGAGGATGCTTGAAATATTGTTATGCCTGTATATTGCTTGCTTGAAATTCATTGCATTCTTGTTGTTATTTTTGCCTACAGACTTGTGTATAAAATTGTATATGTAATGGTAAATGGCAATGATCATACTTATGATGATGAAAATATATTCTGTGGTAGGTCTTTTTTTCTTGTCAAAATAGTCAAGTTCTTCATTTGGTTGAGATATTTGTAACTCTTTCCTTAGTGGAGATATGAAATATATACTCTGTTTTCTTTTCAGAGTAAAACTCCATTTCTTTTATGCCCTTTAGCTTAAATTTGTTATTGATGATCACCATCAAAGTATATCTTGGCTTATTCCATGAATTGTCAAAAAATCTTCCTGAAGCTATTCGTACTCAATCATTGCTCTTATCTTCATAGAATTTAAATGTAAACCATGGAATTATTCCTATGTTAATGGGTATACCTTGTACTTGTTTTTGGATAGTTACAATTTTCCTTGAACATGAAACCTATACTTCCATGAATTTTCTTCCTTGAATATCTGAGATTGGAAGATGCACATTGGGAGACAATGTTTTCTTGTAGATAGATCAAATTTTCAATCAGTGAAGGTCTTCTTGAGCTTGATATCTTGTTCTTGAATGTAAACCTTATATCACTATATTTTGTTGAATCAAATGCACTTTTACTTGAAGGTCTTTTTATTTATCTACTTGTTCTCACCCTTGGGAAGAAGATAGACTTCCAAATAATGATTCTGCCCAAAATATTTATCTACTTGTTCTCTTGTTTAAATATTAGTTGGACACAATGTAAACCAAAAGAACTCCCCAGTCTGTTCGAAAGAAAAATGGTTAAAACTTAAATGTATTAGAACTCTCTTCAGTTCGTTTTAACTCCCAGCATTAAGGAAATTGAGAATTTGGTTGCTATGTACCAACCATAGTGATTCACACTCTATTCTTTTCACTTGTTATTGAATTGGCACCATAATTGTTGATCTGTGGAATTGTGGATTACATTCCATAGTTACAACATCAATTGGAATTAACACTAAAAGGATGAATTATTTGGTCTATTGATTCATATACTACAGTCAATGTCTTCAGTGTATGTGTTGGATGTCATTTCCTAAATCCCCAAGCATTGAATCAATTGGGCACTTAAAATTGTCATTTATTGAATAGATGGTGAGTTTGACCCCCTCCATTGAATAAGCATAAATGTATGCTCATATGCATGGAAGAAGCAAATAGTGTTAGAGTTTGTTTGACTGTTGAATTCCAACACTAAATCAATTTAAGAGTATGGTTGGCTTCTAATCATAGAAATTTTCCCCATTGCCTACATTATTGGTTGGTTCCCATTATACCATTCTCTATCTGTTAATTCATTGGTAGTTATTGAGATGTAAAACTTGATATTTAACCTCAACCATTCACCTCTGTACAAAACATTGGTAGTTCAAAAGATGGTGAGCAACCTACGACAACCCCTCTAGATGTGTGTGTTCTAAAATGACACTTACAACCATCATGTGTTCTATCAAATAGTTGTTTCAGATGTCCTATAATTATGAATCCAAGCAGAAGTGAGAAGTTCTTTTAGATTGGGAGAACATATGTAAACGTATTAGTTGAAGTAAATGGAGTTTGGACTTTGTTCTCATAATGAAAATGCTATGTGGGCACCTTCAGTTAGCAGTGAAAATAGACCATGAAGTCTTCAACCAAAGAAGGAAACAGAGCCTTCATTCCAGGAAATAGCAAGTGAACCAAATTCAAACCTCAAATCTAAACAGAGGTTTCATAGAAGCATTTCTTATTTCTGTAGAGTATCCATATTGATGAGATAGATGGGACATAGGCCTACCATTTATGGATCACATATTTCAATAGTAAATACTTAGAAAAGGACTGTGTCTTGGAAAATTCTAACTCAAGTGCTATTAATGAAACAAAAATTAATACGGATGACAACACTTTTTGATGTATTTTGAATCTTGAAGGATGATGTTCACTGATCATCTTTTTTCTATTGCATGGAATTTCAATTCAATATGGTCATGTGCTTCTTGTGCTAAAGAGTATTGGACTGCTTGCCCCAATGCAATGACCATGATAACTCACCGTTATCTCCACATTTTTCCACTAAGGCTGCCAACCCATAATTTTGTCTTGGACAAAAGAGTATGGGATATTTTTAAACTATAAACCATCTCCAACTGAAGATAAGACCACAATTTTATTTATAACAATTGAGTCATAGTGATAAAACTCATATAACCATTAGCCTAATTGGTTAGCTCAACCAGTTAAAATAGATTGTTTCAAGGGGGCGTTCACTATGAGGTCTCCCTTTCTAGTCTCATTGAGGTTCAAGTCATAATAGGTCCCATTGGGTTACCAACTTCTATTGTGGTTGGGGGTTCAACCACCCTCCATTTGAATATTTAGTAGAAGAGGGAGGATCCCATGAGGTTTTCCTTGGAGAAAAAAACCTCACATAACCATTCATCCTACTTGGTATAATTACCAAAAGGCTATGGAGTCCCAACAAGTTACAAAAACGTACATGGTTGTATAAAATTATAAAATCTCTTGGTACTATGTCACCCATAACACCCATAAATACTTTATCTATGTAGGTGGACAAAACCTCTATGCGCAACCAAAAATGCTAAGAATAATAAATAAACAATAAAAGTAGAATGTACTAGTAAGATATACAAAAGCATAATACTAGAAAAGGAATGTATAGTGGGATTAAAATCCCATTGGCTACTAAAAAAACTAAAAATAAGGGTCCAAGAGGGAGACGAAAAAAGTTGAACATGGATTGATAGAGTTTACTTGGATACTAGGTTATCATTCTCCTATAGTTGGTTGCATCCATCATACATAGTAGATCCTTGATCACACAATAGATCTGTCTTCTTGGTTTCTTGTGCACATCAGAGAGAGAGCATAGTGATGGTGCAACACTACTTTGCTTTGGGAAGTGTGTTGTAGTGATAGACAGTGAGAAAGTGAGGATGCATGTATGCACTAGTCTCATCCTTTTCCTAGATTTAGAAATGTTCTTTATATTTATCATTCCAGATAGCTAGAGTTTTCTTTATCAGTTGTAGCACGAATTTACTTAGTACTATCTTTAAAGAAGGGTGTGGATCTGTATGACAGCTGGGGAATGACATGACACTTTCTAATATGCACAGATCTATAGGAGGCACCAACAAGTTTGAATGTTGTTGTTTATCTCCAGTAGAAATCACATTATCCCTGACAATTTTTTCTATGTAAGGGAGTGATAGGGTCCTATAATATAGTCATCTATTCTCCAGTCATCTAGTTGGGAATTTTTCTGATTAGGTTGAAGATGCTTTCATGATAAGGTGCTCAGGGTTAATGGTCTAGTGGTATATCCAATGCTTCAAACAGATATCCAAGTACATACAATGTTGTCACATGGTAAGTTTGAATTATGATGCCTCCACAAAAGTTTTTGAAAGGTTTTAGAGTGACATAATCAGGGAATACAGTGTAACTTTTTACATTATCAAAAGTGTAAGAGGCAAAAGATTCTTAAAGTTGTAGTTTTTCACCAAGTATAATAGGGTAAGATAGGTTATTTTTTAACTCATTTTCACTCTTAGATATCTCAAGATCTCCTTTCCACCATTCTGGAAACTCAAAAGGAGAAAATTTTGTAAAAAAGAGGGTTTTGTTGCATTTGAGAGCAGTGTGACCCTTCTGTGTAGTGCGACCCACAGCGAAACGCTTCTGAGTATGGTTGGAAAATTTATTTTTTTGAGGCCTTGCCATGGATTATTTTTCTAGTTTGATGGTTCATTGGAAATTATACACATGGGGCTACTTGACCTAGTTTCCAGAATTCAAAGTGGACTCCTAAAAGTTGGCCAAAAACAACCCTGAACTGGTGCGACACTTCTGCTAAAAATGTTGTTTTATTACATGTTGGCGCGACCCATTTGTTTCCTGGTGCGACCCATCTATGGTGGTCGTTGCGCTTCTGTGTATTTGGAAAAATTTTGAATTTGGTCAAAACAAAAGTTGTAATGTGGCATGTAAAAGAGTTATATAATGTAACCATGGTAAATGAGGCTGGGTAAATGTGAGTTTCATGTAAATGTTGAAATCTAAGATAGGAAATCTTCACTTGGAATAAATTGTTGATTTGATTTCTTTTGTGTCTGGTATATTTGTTCAAGTGTGCATTTAGGGGTTGCAAAAATGGCCAGGTTTGGTCTCCAAGAGCATCACATGTTGGAGGACGCTTCCAACTTGGTAAAGTGTAAATGAACACTGTAGAGTCTAATTCCCTTGTAATGTTGTAACAGAGTGTCAATCTGTCTAATTCCCTTGTAATGTTGTAACGGAGTGTCAATCTGTCTTGTAAAATTATTCTCAATAACAAGCTCACCAATGCTCGCATGAGAAAGCCTAATATTGTACTGAGCTATATAATGAAGATCACAAAGTTGAGAGATCAACTCACTATCATTGGAGAATATTTTGATAAGGGTGAGTTAGTTCAGATCACTCTGAATGGATTCGGTCCATCGTGGCATTACTTTGCTCAATGTATTTGTTCTCAAAAGTTAACCACTTTTGAGAAACTATGGGATGATTTGTTAGTGATAAGGTAATATAATTTTTTTGATGTCCAACGAATGACCACAAAATTTGGTCAATGGTACTATTGAGTACAATAGTGTTAATACAAAGTGAGAGGACGAAAATGGCTCCTAAAGAAAGTAAGATTCATAAAGTAAAGAAAATTATTGATCTAAGCCAAGAAAAGATACAAATACCTATATCGCTAACAAAAATCTGATCTAGGAGGCAAGAAGAAAGAAACCAAGATAGAGGATAGAAATATCATGAACATAGCAAGGCCCACTATGGCTAGCTCCCTGAACATCTGAAACCAAATGGAGGAAACTCTGGATAGAAACCTATCTGGAAGAGGAGCTGGAAGAGAATCTGGTCTGCATATTCTATTACATCCTAGAAGAGGTTATTCGTCATCATAGCCTAGGTGACCTCATCTAACCACTGGTGTGGGAGACGGAAGAACATAATCATTGGGGTCTCTGGGATGCATAAATGGGCCTCACTGATCTAGAATATGAAGTAACTCTGCTATCAATTTATCACTTGGTACCCCTAGAATAAGAGACCACCTCAAAGAAGGAAGTGATCATCTGGGTGGACACTAGTCTAGGAGAGGGCCCAATAGTCTAAGAATAAAATCTAAGGGCCTCTTGCATGTATAGTGCTAGGAATCTCTAGTCCAAGTATTGAAAGAAACATGAGAGTGTTTGTGACTCCTTGAACAAGAAATAGAAGTGGTCTTGGATCTCACAATAAATGGGATCTCATAGGTGGGGTACTTACAGATGAAATCTAAAAGTGTCTCACTTTGATAAGCCATTGGATGACCATACTGAGTGAGAATGGCACCAACAACATAATCAAAAACATCGGTATCAATCTCAAATGTTTGTTGCAGATCGGGTAATGAGAGCACTGGGGTTGAGCATATGCGATGTTTCAAATAATCAAAATATTTATATTTTGATCTACCCCACACAAATTTGGCTTTGCAACCACCCTTGGTCAGTTGGTTGAGAGCCCATGTGACATGTGAGAACCCTAATACAAATATGCAATAGAACTTGGCAAGGCCTAAGAAGATCTGTAGTTCGGTTAGTGTTGTCGAGGATGGCCAGTCACGAATGACTTGGAAGAGACCAATCACTAGAAGAGACCTTCTTTAGACTTTAAAGTGGTCTTCCATACATCAATCTGTTCTGAAATGTTTCCTTTGTCAAAGGTTGAAAATTTTCATTCACAAATACTCTTATGAGGCCTTTTGTGCACTACTTTTAAGATACTATCCTTGGGTACATATTGATTATGGTTAGCATACCCATTTCAATGACTTCTTTGCTACATGTTTTATGGATTGAGTGGGTCATGAGAATCATGTTGACATGGTTTATGCCTTACCTTTTGAACAAAAATATATAACAACCAAGATGACGCCTAAAATAAAACTTTGCACAATCATAAAAATAGGATGTGAATATGTGAATGTATCTCTCATGCTATAATCCCATGTAAAATATGAAGTAGGTTATTGTACTTTGGCATCGAATAAACACAAACCTTCTCGAGTTTCTCAAGTTTCATCTCCAATTGGCCACAATCGGTTCAACAAAAAGATGACTAAAACAAGACGTTGCACAATCAAAAAAATAGGTTGTGAAGATGTGAATGTATATCTCATTCTGTAATACCTGTGTAAAATATGAATTACATTATTGTACTTTGGCACATAAGGAACACAAACCTCCTCCAGTTTATCAATTTTCATCTTTGATTGGCCACAATTGGTTCTGCAAAAAGATGTCTAAAACAAAACTTTGCATAATCAGAAAAATAGGCTATGAATATGTGAATGTATCTCTCATGATATAATACCTATTTAAAATATGAAGTATTTTATTGTAATTTTGAATCTAAGGAACACAAACCTCCTCCAGTTTCTCAAGTTTCATCTCTTATTGGCCACAATCGGTTCGACAAAAATATGAATAAAACAAGACTTTGCACAATCAGAAAAATATGTTTTGAATATGTGAATGTATATCTCATGAAGTAATACCTGTGTAAAATCTGATGTATTTTATTGTACTTTGGAATATAAGGAACACAAATTTCCTCCAGTTTCTCATGTTTCATCTCTGATTGGCCACAATTGGTTTTGCAAAATGATGTTTGCACAATCAGAAAAATAGGTTGTGAAGATGTGAATGTATCTCTCATGTTGTTATACCTGTGTAAAATATGAATTAGGTTATTGTATATTGGCATATAAGAAACACAAACCTCCTCCAGTTTCTCAATTTTCATCTCTTATTGGCCACAATCGGTTCGGAAAAAAGATGACTAAACAAGACATTTCTAGAAAATGTGCCTTCAAAGATTCTCTAACTGACATGTTTTGAGTAGATTGTGGCTGAATGTGGACCATGATGGTATTAATGCGATAACGATGATGAAATTTCAGTGATGACACATCCCATTCAGTGATGGAAATGACCGGAACATGAAATGTTTTGAAAGGAGCAGTAATAGACCTAGACACACTAGCTAGTGACCAAATTTGTATTTTGAAAGCCTAATGAAATGATAAAAAATTGACTTGAGGCCCTAAAAAAAACATTTTAAGAGAATATTTGATCACTGGTGACAGGCATAACTGATTTACACTAACATAACCAAAGAAACCATTGATTTTGACCATTAAGACATGCATAACATTGTTCATAAACTGAAACAATTCTCAAGGTGATTATTTCCCTTCGGATTAGGCATTCGAATTAGGCCCCCCGGATTATTGGACAGGGTGCTTGGCATGGAACTGCTTGTACTTATCAGCTGCCTACGTTAGAATGTCTTGAAATTGGTGTTGAATACTCTATATTTTTTCAATGAAGTGTGTTTCTTTATCGATTTATTTTTTCACCGATGCAAAAGTGCCTACAATTATGGGCCTAGGGAATGCATCATCGATTAAAATTGTGGGTTGATATTCATATTAGACTTCTAAAGCAATGCATTGTGTGGAGTTGTGCTAATATATGTTGTAAATTTTCTAAATGAAAGAAAGTTTTTCATCCCAAATGTCAGTGTGCCTATGATTGTACATCCATAGTGGGTAAACAATAGTTTGGTTCACAATTTTTTCTTTGCCATAATTTTGCAAGTGAAAGACTATGGACAAATCAATCCTTGTGTCTAACATTCTCTAGAGTGATTTCCAAAAATTGTTTATGAACTTAGGTTCATGGTATGACACATTGTATGTTGGTTCTCCAAATTTTACCCACATGTGTGAAAAAAAAATGTTGTTATGTATTTTGTAAAGTCGATTTTCTTGTAAGGTGCAAGTACTACCATCTTCGAGAACCTATCAATGACAATAGACATTGCATCATGTTTTTTGCATGTTGTTGGTAGTCCTATTATAAAATTCACAAAGATAGACTCTCGTAGCTTCTTGGGATTGAATAGAAATGTGTACAGTCCCTACTTCCTATTGGCCCGTTTTTATTGTGCAAGAAACAAAGGCCTTCATGTATTTGTCCATGTTTGCATAAGGGTGAGACCAATAGAAGTGTTTCTACAAAACTACGAGAACCTTATGTATCTCAAAGTGACCTCTTGAATTGGAATAAGGTATTCCTAGATTATATTGTTGCATTTTCCCTTTCCAATACACACAAATTTACATGGAAATAAAAGTTGTTGCGTAGCTAGAAATTTCCACTAGAATTTACATTTTCTTGCATGCACAACATAGTGCTTTTTTGTTTCAAACATCAATTCTTGTTCTATATTTCAATGCATGTCCAAAATACATATCTATCTTATTTATAAACTTCTCAACATGGTTGAGTTGTATGATTCGAGAATATGTGTATTAGTTTTTGATTTATTGCACAAGTAGTGTAATGATCTTGCCTTGCAAAATTCAAATTGTACTTCCCTCTTAATTTTGTTCTTACATGGAAAATCTCTTCATGATCTCTACATTTTTCTCCCATTTGGTTTTTTGGCATTCTGCTCTTCTAGCAATATCTAGAGACAGGAAGGTAAATGTTTTCCTCGAAACCTTATTTCCTTATGGACCATATTGATATGCACTTGCTTCTCAATATTTGTAGGTTCACTATATGTCAAATATGTGTTTAAACTTATGCATCTTTCCCCCAATGAACATAAATCTATATTAGGGGTCTCAAATTTGCAGTGTTGAGATTTTGGAGTTTAAAACACAATTCAATTGTAGTGATTCTGAAGTTAGGAAAAAATATGAACATTGAGAAACAACATAAGTAGAACTTGGAATCCTGTAGAATTAAATTTATAAAATAAATTTATGTTATAGGAATGAAGATTTCCTTCAATGAAAAAGAAAAGAAATTTTGAAAGTTAAAAAAATGTAAAAACTTTGAAAAAAAGCTAGTGGAGAACCTGGCTTGTGTGTTAAGGTGAGGGTTAAAGTCTATTAGTTTAGCATTTTTTTCAATATATATTTACTTCTCTTTTCACCTTCTGGTTATGTTTAGGTGGGTTCTCTAGGGATATCCCAAAGAAACTTAATGAGCCCATGTTTTTTTTAGGTCTGTATGTAGAATCCAAGTTTGTCCCAAGAACCTGTTACCAAATTGAAAGCCAAACTTGAAAAATTGGCACAGGTTGTAGTACTCTCTATTATGTTTGTAAACCCATGAATAGAGGTTCTAAGTTTATTAAACCCATTATAGCCATAGCCGAGGTTTAGATAGTAGGTGATAAGTCAACCTTTTTTAGTTTAGAGTTGTAGATCAATGAAAATCCTCAATATACATTTTCCATTTACAGATGAGTGGGTCATATGACATGTTTCAGTTTGACTATATCTTTGTACACAGATTCAACATGTACTCTGGATGATCTTCATTTCATTTCTAGTATACAACTATCATATTTTACCTTTTTGAATATATAATGAACTATTTCCTTTTATAGTTTGGATCATGAAAATACAAGTACTTGAAAGAGAGACCATTATGAAACACTACTTGGAGTGAAATAGTGTTATTTCATTAAAAAAAAATCATAATATTATCTCTCTGAGTATTCTCAATTCAAATATCCCATTTAGATGTTGTTGATAGTCTGGCTTCTCTGAACTTTGAAGACGGTGGAATCTTGTGAAAGAATGTTTCAATGTTATTTTCATGGCAAAGGGTCACAAAATATTTTTTAATGTCAACATTGCAACTTCCCCTTATGCACTTGCTAACATGGATTGACATCCCTGTCCGTTGTGTCTAGAAACCAATTAGAAATTGTATCAAAGTTTGAAGTAATTTTTGAAAGGAACTTCCTTTCAAACTGTGTTTTTGCTATTATGTGGAAAGGTGTACTCCTAAGTGTTGACTTGAGGATAATGTACTTAAGTTCCTCCTATATTCTCTTAATTTGGGTAGACTGTCAAATACCTTATGTGAAGTACAATATTGTATTTAGTTTCTCTACTTGGAAAAAAAGGAATGACTCCCCTTAAAAATGTAGCATGCATTGATAATCAGGGATTATAATGGGTTGTATTGAATGACCTTGTAAAGAAAATAGTATCTCAATCTTGGTAGCGAGAAGTATGATCAATATATTATGTATTACCTTCAAAGTAATTACATTTTAGGTTGGAAACTTTTCAATTCATTCAAGAAAAAGAAAATCCACATGGACTGTCATTTTTTCCAGAATTCTGTCTTATTTGATTTCTTTATTATCTATAAGTTTTGGCATTCTTGCAGGGAGGAAGTGCAGAACGAATTTACAAATCTCTACACTCACATGTATTAAAATCAATTTGCACTTGGTAATTACAAACTACAGAGGAAGTTGGTATGGAGATATGGTAATTATAGTGTGCATCTTTCACTACCCATAACATGATGTTTCTTCCTATGTCATATTTTCACGTTTCCAAAGGACACATTGTTGTTTCCTTCTCATGACTACAAGGGTCAAACAACTAGATGTTGAATTTCTATGAAGGAAAATGTACCAAAAAAATCATCCTTTTGAGGTCCCATATTTGAGACAACAAAACTAGACAACAAAATCAAAAGAATTGAACCAAATACAATTCTAGATGGGACTGAATTATACAATTATACTTTTTTTACAATGGATTTACAAAATATAGACAATGTTCATTTGCCAATAAAAAAATTAGAAATTCTTATCTATGAAGGGAAGACAATTCAATTTTATTCCAGTAATACAAGTATCTTTGTTTACAAATTGACATGTAGGTCACAACCTGATAAAAACTACAATATGGCCATGCAATATCATAATTGAATATATCCATAAAGTGAAACATTAGAATTACATAAACCCAAACAACTGAACACAGGTCCAAGTCTTTGCAGATTTGATGCATTTACAACCAATTAAGATATGGGAAAAGATGGATTTTTGGACATAATGAATCCTAAATCATCTAGAAGATTGATTTCTGGACTTCTGGGGTTCAAATGTCCATGTTTTACCTGCTGACATGTACAAGAGTTGGGTTAGTTTTGATACCAAAAATAATATTTTTCTAGATAGCCTTAAGTAATTATTTGACACACAAAATATAAGCTTCATAAAGTTGATAAACTTAACAACTTACAAAATTATTTGGAAGAGAATACACTTATAGGAAACTTGAATGTCTTGTGGAAGGTCCCATTGATAGAGGGCCATATCTACAAAAACAAATATGATAATGAGACTTTAAAAACAATAAATTGTTAAATTAATAGGGTAGAAAAGTTAACATACAGATTGCATACCTAGCACTTGTCCCAACTCCACCTTTAGAAACATCATATATCTTATGTTTTCTATTTTTCTCTGCTTTTCTTATCACTATACTAAGATCAATTGTTTCTGGAAGGTGGTTTTTCTTCTTAAATTCATCTATTTTACGCCTATAAAATGCTTGACCCATTTGCACAAGAACATATGAATGATCGGAACCTCCTCCTTTTTGTGTGCATCTATGGTAATTGGTACGAGCTAGCTTATGTGATTTCTCCATGCCCTATGTACCCCAAATAGCCAAGCTTCCATATTTTGTTGCAAACCATGGTCCATGTGCAAATAATTGATGCTACAAACATTGGCATCAATCTATCTTAGAATACCAAACAAATGTACAAAATGAAGTTAATTTACAATAAATTATGTAAAGTAAATAAACGTACAAAGGAAAGTACTAGTGGGATGAAAATTAATATGAATGCCATATAATGTGTCATATGGTTGTCTCCCCAGGCTTATATCATTTCTCTTATGAAGTCTGTAATAGCTTCTTGAAAGGTTATTGCATCACCTTCCATGAATTTTTCTTTATCCATCAGTAGAGAAAAAGATGAAAGTGACCTCCAAGAACATTTCTTCTTTCCAGTTGATTCACACCCCTCACTAGTGTGATCATCTTCTGCATCAATTGATTCTTCATACAATCCCCAACATCCATGTCCACATTTGCTTTCAATAAAATGATGTGCTTTGACACCTGACATTGATGGCTTTGCTTGAGGATTTCCTCGTGTACCTGGCCTCTTAATATCTTTTTCATTTTTAACATGTCCACCATGCAAGCCTGCTTTTGAAAGAATGTGTTCAATTGCCTCAATTGTCTTTTTACTTTCAGCCTGTGGGGTTTTTTTCCATGCAAACAAAATAGATAAATACACCATCTTATCAACAATTCTCACAAATGCATGCAAAGGGCACATGTCCACTCGAATCAATGGTATAGAAAGGACTGCATCTAGATTTGGATCAAGTTGATCACATTTGTGAGGAAGGTTTTGATGACAGCTCAAAATAGCACCGTTCCAACTTCGATCTTTTTGTCTTTTCTTCATGCAATATAAGCAACTATGCATTGCATTTGCACCATGAGAAATGTTGTACATACACTTGAGAGCTTTTAAATCAACTGCAAGGTGCCATTCCACAAAATATGAACCATATCCTTCCACATATAATTTTTCCCTTGCATCATGTGAAGACATAATTGATGGTAAATATGTTTTGTTGAAAACAAATTTCAAGGACTCATGGGACTCCTTGTTGACACGAAAAATTCCCAACCAAAAAAGGTGATCTTTAGATTGAACTTGAATATATTTATCACTTGTCTTATCAAGGTTTGGATCTAATGCACGATTCATTAATGTGATTGAAACTCTTTCATATTTTTTATTGTTGACTAACTCCATCTCATCCAATTTTAGGACAAAAATCAATTTCCCACATGCCTCCTCAATGGAGATATCATAGTACCTCACCATAAGCTGTAATACCCGCTCTAGGTCATACCACAAGTTATTTTTTCTCATTAATAGAATAATTTCATTTGATACTTTTTTTTTAATTCTTGCTTGCAACTTCATGCACTGCTTCTAATTGATATGCATCTCCCAAAGAATCAACATTTTTTTTGTTTCGTAGTCAACACTCTTTTTTCACATGAAAAGGGTGAGGAACCAAAATCTTCTTAATTCTGACATTCAACATTCCCTCTCTCAGAACTTTAAAAGGACTTTCATATGCTTCCCTGCTGGTCCCTCTATCATCACAAACTCCTTGAACATCCTTTACATCAATTGTTAAGTTTGTAATATATTGGTTAACTACTTATTTCCTCAAAGCATCAAATTCTGGTTGTTTGAGCATTGATTTAATGTCACTTTTCTTTAACACAATTTTGTAAAATTCCACAATATCAGTACAACTTGGATCTAATTCAGACTTCACCCCAAAAACCCCTTTTTTATAGGAACCTCCCCTCTTTAACATACATTATAATAGTTTCAACTCTTTTTATCTATTCCTCAACCCCACTGGAGTTTCTGTAACATCCCGCTCTGGCGCACTTACAAACTTATTATTTGAGGACACTTGCACGCAAGTGATCCGAATTTTTATGACGATAAAATTTTTTCTCTCATTATGATGCGTTAAGTTATATGACAATATGTTTTTACTACCTTGATGTAGACAGGTGCTGCTGACTCAGTTTCTTTGAGTGTGCAGGGTTTCGGACCTTGAGGATGCAGAGGCATCGGTGGAACTCCCTTGGACTCCGGATTGAGTCAGGGAGTGGGATATTGAGTTGTTTCATTTACGGTGATATTGTTTTCATTTGATGATATGCTATTGATTTTATGATGTGTTGTTGACATGATCTGACATGATGGTTGATGATGCAGGCTGACGATAGCTTGCCGACCGGACTCACATATGGAGTAAAGGGACCACACACGAGATCCAGAGAGATTAAGGGAGAGGTGTGGACAGCATCCCTGCCACAGCCTACTAGCACTCCCGCCGTGGATCGAACTGTAGGTTAACGATTACCTAGTTCGAGAGGATCCACGATGCCGTGAGGGCAGACTGCGACAGTCGCTCACGATGATTCTAAG
>ML789691.1:207758-219392 GCA_009831015.1 Picea engelmannii
ACCTCCATGTTCCTCAGAACAATCGCCAGCCCTGAGACCTTAAATGGTTAAAGACGATGGGAAACCGGGCTTGAGCGTTGATTATGTGTCTTGGAGGTCCTAACCTTGCAGGGTAGGACGGGCGGGAGGTCAGTCGTATTTAGCAGTCAGTTTCACTTGTCGTGTGATCTTCATTTATGCATGTGGTTACGTATCGTGCATCCTGGTCATGTTCTTATGTTCATCCTGGTTGTTTCCTTGTACTTATGCACTCACACGCTTCAAAAAAAAAATAAAAAAAATTTGCACCTGTCACTAGAATGGTTGTTGTAACGAGGCGGTTCTTTACAGTTTCCTTTATTAAAGAGAGTCTCTTTTGGAGATGACGAATATCAATTTTCAACATTTCAATTTATTTTGTTGAGATGGATTTGACTTGAAGAAGTTCATCCACATGTCTTTGATTCAACATTTCTATTATTTGGTTCAATCTTATGATTTCATGATACTGAACCATATTTGAGTGATGGAGATGATTTAATTTGACACTAAGATCTTGGATTTTTTGTTCAAGGGAAATTCGGTTACCATCCAAATTTTTACAGTATCCTAGAAGACCATTGTTTCTATGGCATACAAACCTGCATAGTCCTGTTATTTTTTTGAGATCAGGACGATATTTGGACACAGGGTCAACTTGATAAAGTTCTCCTTTCACCCAAAGATCTAAATTTTTAGCTCCAGATTCCCTTAATGCATTGTAGTCAATGTTAGGAACCAATTTTTTATTTTGTTTATGGATCGGTGCCATATCCTGACTTAAATTTATGCGGGTAACATGGTCATAGTTTCTTACACCATTTTCATTTATTGAAGAGTCCTACAAACAACCAATATTATAAAAATCAAAACATACTAGAAAATCCCACAATGAGAAAAACAACTTGCAAAACAAATAATTTCAGAGATCTTCTAAGGAAAAGACAACTTTTTAAATATTGAGGCATACCTCAAATCTATCAGGCATCTTGTAGAATATTGTAAATTCAGCTAAGCTTGTATGTTTGCATCTGAAGACAATATAGATTAAAAATTGATGATTAGAATATAAGAAACCAATCTTATAACAATAGACAATCTAAATGAATAAATGACATGTATCCCACTTAGGTTTATTCTCCCTCTAATATGAGCATTTTCTAATTAGTTAGATATATTTATTCACAACAATCAATATACTTCTAAGTTTTTGTCATTAGAACAAAAATATAATCACCAACAAAAGTAATAGATGGATTTGTCAATGAAGCATAGAGTATGAAAGGTTTCTTTTCACATTTGTCTTCTACATTGTGAGCCCAATCCCTTCATATCCTTACACCTACTTGAGAAATATCTAAAGTATATCACTGCAGTTTTTGTGAAATCCAACACTAAAACTGCCACTTTTTGCAAATTTAGGGGATATCCAAAAAAGGAATATAGTTTTTTATTGTAGAATAACAGATCAGTGTGCTGAATTCAAAATTTAATCTTATCAGAATCTAGTAGTGCACCAACTTTTAACACATCTGGTAGGGGTTCAACACATCCTTTAATTCTATTGACTAGAATAGGATGCTGACTTGTTTAGTCCCTTATATTGATATGTTCAGACTGGATTACAACCTTTAGCTATGAGGACAACGACATCTTTCATAGTGCCTCATAGTTCATTGGACACACCTGTTCTTGAACCAACTAACAAGAAGGTATCTCTCAAAAATAATGGACTAGTCGGTGCTCATAAGCCATCTAATGTTAAATCTGGCCAAAATAAGAAAATCAAAGAAGCTCCATTGGCATCACTAGAATGTGGTGTTGAAAATATTTCCATTTCCAAAAGGCCCCAAAAATCAACTGAAGTGCTACCTATTGAAGACAGGCCTGCAAGTTATAAATTGTTTGGGCAATAACTATTTGCATCATAAGATACTTGTACCTCACCTGAAATGGTAAGACTACATGCAAACATATTTATCTATTTATTTAACACAACTTTTACTTATGTTGACTGAAATTTGATGTGAATTGTTTTATTCTCTTGTGTTGATATGTTCAGACTGGACTACAACCTTTAGCTATGAGGATGATGCCACCTTTGATGGTGCCTCAGGGTTTATTGGTCACACCTGTCGTCAAGCCAGCCATCAAGAAGAGGAAAAATAACGGACTATTTAGTGCCCATAAGCCATCTAAAGTTAAAGACAATGAAAGGAAGAAAACCAAAGACAACCCACAAAATCCCATCTCACTTATAGAGGAAAGGGTTGTGGGAAGTTTTTGGGACAATTAATAATACAAGAGATACTGTTTTTACCCACCCAGATTCCATGAGTCTGTTTTTTTCGAGCAGCTTCAAGGCACTCCAAGGGAATTCTTTGGGAGATTAGAGTTCTGCAAAATTGTATCTAACTGCGTTGAACACCAATAATCTTTTTTTCAGTTCTCTAGCTGTAAAAAATTCATCAATAATGGTGTGCTTATTTGGATTGAAAGGATTGTACCATGGGTATTCTTTTGAAACAGAGATCTCTTCGAAGATAAAATTGTGTTCTTCTACCCCTCAAACTAGATTGTATATTTAGACATAATTTCATCAATCTGTTTCCCATCCCAAACAGGTCATCCCAAATAGTAGTTTGTTGTTTTTTGTATTATTCAAATTAGTTGTAGAGGACATAAATACTCATTGATGAATGACAGAATCCACCGTTAGTAAGTAAGGTGTAGAAATTAGAAGGCAGAAAAATTGACAAGTATTTTTCCTGTGGCTACAATTATACATGAAAGAGGAAATTAGCACCAGAATCCACCCTTAATAAGTAAGGTGAAAAAATTAGAAGGCAGAAAAATTGGCAAGCATTTTCTTTTATAGTTATCAACTCTTTATTTTGTATTGAAAATATTAAGTTTACTTGAAATACAGATGTGTGCTCGATATATTACTCATCAACACACAACACACAACACACAAGCAAACAGTTGCCATTAGAATTTGTTTTTTATTTCCATTAAAATTAATTTTTAAATGATTGCATCAAGAATAGCGAGGTGCTCTATAGCTCAATATGGGAGAGGTGTTGTCACATAAGTAATTTTATGTTACATTGCATGACAACAAAAAATATATAACTACCTATGTACATGACAATATCTAAAATTGACACGAAATGAAATGATAAAAAAATTTAGACCTTAATAAATTTAATATTATGATGTAATGTTATCTATGCATTATTGTAATTTGTTTTGGCAAAAACTTCTACTTATTTTATTTATGTAAAATAAGGTAGAAATACATATAAGTTTGATTTTTAAAAAAGGCCGAAAATCCATCAGGCTGAAGGGAACTATTGCATAAGAAACACTACCAACTCTTCCTCTCTAAATCAACAAAACTCCTTAATATATTCTCAAATTTTTAGGCATAGCCACCCAGGTGAACCAACATTTTTTGGTTTTAAGTGGCACATTGAAAGATAAAGAAAGAGACCAATGGGAGTGGTTGTAATGGATCATCGAATTGTTGTTTGGTGGAATTTTGGATTAAATATATGAAGAGATGAGTGTGAAGAGATCGTAATAGAGACCAATGGGAGCGACTGTAATGGATCATCGAATTGTTTTTTGGTGGAATTTTGGATTAAATATATGAAGAGATGAGTGTGAAGAGATCATAATAGCATCGAGAGATAGAAAATTGTACTGGGATAAGCCGACTTGGAAGAGATATCCAAGAGATTCTACACTAAGGGTTGGAGTGAAACCAGATATGATGGAATTTGATAGGAAAATTTCCTATCACATGGTGATTTGTCTTTAAAATACAGAATACAGAGTAAAACCAGATATGATTCTTGCATAAATCAAAGCCAATAAAGAAATCAAAGAAGATCTATTGGTATCAATGATACCAATAGATACCAACCTAACCAATAATTTTCCCCATAATGCTCAATGATAAGAGGCAATATAAAAAACTAACCTTGGAGTGTAGCAACTTATCTATTATGTAGCCTCAAGAACTAAGAGTATTCTAGAGCATAGGTCTAAATATAATTCATTACTCACTTTCTGAGGAATTAGTTTTTTGTGTATTGGAATAAAGACAAGAAAGCCTTTTGCTAAATATTTTGATAGCCCTTTTGAGCATGCATGTGGGGGCACTACGGAAACATGTACCTTTTTTCCTGGATAGAAAAAAATACAAAAGTGACGCATAGTTTTCACTATATCTGTAGCTTATGGTAGGTTTGGACTAGTTGAAGCAGGAAGAACTATTGGGAAAGTTAAGACCTAGATTTAATCTTATGAAGTATGTACTTGGAAATTTGACAAAGTTAGGAGGAATTGAGAGAAAAGAGAACAAAAGGAACTTGAAAAAACTTTTTTTGAGATCCTTCTTGCATGGTTTCCCATTACATGTTCACCAAGGGAGTGTATCCATGGGATTTTCTACCCTTTCTATTGAGGAATTTTTGTATTCAATTGACCAATTTTCCAAAGAAAGTGAAGCAATAGAGGGGATTAAAGTGGATGGAAAAAATTTCAGTAGTTTGTTTGATGTCTTAATGACCATAAACTTTAAAATTTAAAGTTTGACCATATGTGGATAAATGAACGAAATTTAGGGGAGAAAGATATTGGTGTTTTATTTAATGAAGGAATTCACTTGGATGGTGAACAACCACTAGATCTTGAAGGGTATACTTTCTCTGAGAATGAAAATGGCACGATATCTCTTGCATAATGTTACATAATAGCCCATCCTATGTGGGTCTTGTGAGTGGAGATTTTTTGTATGGATTTGTTGCATTCTCTTCAGCTAATTAAGGAAAGAGTCATATGAGAAAGTTTATTCAATGATATCATTGATTACAAATATTTTGAAACTTCTTGTTAGCCTCACAAAAGAAACAATTTTTATGTTATACTTGAAACAAAGGAAGCTTGATCATGGTTGATCTTTTTTTATCTATTGAGAATTGATATATACATGAGAGCATGAAAATATTTTTTGATAGTTGAGAGGGAGATATTTTTCTCAAAAGAACATATCATATTCAACCTTTCTCAATTTTAAACAACAATAATTATCAGCATCCAAGAAAGCTGAGAAAAGTGAAGTTTTCAAGCAAGGAGGTATATAGTGTACACTCTTCCTTTTAGAAATCCAAACACCTTTTTCTTAGGAATGTGTCTTTGAGAAAGACCTCAATTTCAAGAGGGGATATTTTCAGGATAGAGCAGAGGTCTAAATATATTTCATTACTCACACTTTGTGATCAATTAGTTTGTGTATTGGAATACGAACAAGAAAATATTTTGCTAAAGATTTTTACATCCCTTTTGAGCATGGATGTGAGGGAACTACGAAAAGACTCCAACTTTTTTCTAGACAGAAAAGGATGCAAAAGTGATGCACAATTTTCACTAAATTTGTAGCTTTTGGCAGGCTTCGACAAGTTGAAGTAGGAATAACTATTGGGGAAGTTAGGAGCTAGATTTAAGCTTACGAAGTATGTACTTGGAACTTTGACAAAGTTAGGAGGAATTGAGAGAAAATACAATGCAAGGAACCCGAAAAAACATTTTTTGAGCTCCTCGTTGCATGGTTTCACATTACATGTTCACCAAGAGAGTGTATCCATGGTATATTATACCCTTTATATTGAGGAATTTTTTTATGCAATTGAGCAATTTTCCAAAGCAAGTGATGCATTAGAGGGGATTAAAGTGGATGGAAAAAATTCGAATTGTTTGTTTGATGTCTTAATGACAATAAACCGTTAAAGTTTGACCATATATGGATAAATGGAGGAACTTTCGAGGATAAAGATATTGGTGTTTTATCTAATGAAGGACTTCACTTGGATGGTGAACAACCACTATATCTTGAAGGGTCTAATTTATCTAAGAATGACAATGACACGATATATCTTGCACAATGTTACATAATAGCACATCCTATGAGGGTCTTGCGAGTGGTGATTCTTTGTGGGGATTTGTTGTATTCTCTTCAGCTGAATGAGGAAAGAGTCAGATGAGAAAATTTATTCCAAGATAGCCTTGATTACAAATATTTTGAAACTTCTTATTAGCCTCACAAAAGAAACAATTTTTATGTTATACTTGAAACAAATGAAGCTTGACCATGGCTAATCTCTTTTGACCTATTGAGATATACATGAGAACATGAAAACATTTTTTGATAGTTTAGAGGGATTTATTCTTCTCAAAAGAATATGTCATATTCAACCTTTCTCAATTTTCAACAACGATAATTATCAACATCCAAGAAAGATGAGAAAATTGAAGTTTTTCAATAAAGGAGTTATACAGTAGCATTGGACAGTCTTACACACAATACACCATACCACCATGGATTCTTGGCTTGCTTACTGGTTATACAAAACATCCTAAAATCCCAAGTAGTTTCCCCCACCATCACTTAAAAATGAATTGTAATTTGCAAGTTGGATATAATTTTCCAAAGAAACAAAATAAACAGTGAAAGAACAATAACAAACATACTTATCAGAAGAAACATGTCATGTGTTTTAGAAAGGTATCAATCCGACCAAAGCATTTTGTACATAACAACCCTCTGAGTTGAAACCATCCAAAAATTGCTCGCTTTCTTAGTTGAAACCAGCCAAAAATGCTTACTTCCAGTTGAACATTGAATAGAATGACCACCATGGAATGAAATGGCGTTCAAACGAAAGGTTAAATAAAAGTCAAAAATAATTTAAACCCACAAAAAATTGATCATTTATCTCCAAAATATGAAATTTGAGGGTTTCCATTTCGATCACATTCACGCCAATTTTTGTCATCAATGGCTGAGGAACCAGATTTGGATGGAAATTTAGAGATATCTAGTCTAAACCATGAAATTTGGATGGAGTTTTGGAGATATCGATTGGAACCCATGAATTTTTTAAGAGAACTAGGGCCATCAATCCACGTTTGGTTGAATTCGAAAAATAAATGCATGATATCTTCAAGGAAAAATTGAAAACATGAGAGAAGGGTTTCCAATCCAATTCCATTCCTGCTAGTTTTTGCCAATTATGGCTGATAAGAGAAAGTTTTCCGATCCATAGCACATTCACATCAATTTTTGTGAACAATGGCGGATGAAACAGGGTTCATAGGATCCCTCATCGTTCGTTGTAATTTCCTCTGCATCTCTCGATTATTCTATGCATCTACAGATGCACCTACAACCTGTACTAACACATTTAATTCATCCTCATAAATATTGATTTAATATAAAATATATATTCAGGCGTGTACTAACACACCCAACAACACATCGTTCAAACGATTTAATGCCATTTAATTCATCCTCATAAATATTGATTTAATATAAAATAGATATTCAGGGCAGGGTAGCTTTGATAAAAGTGAAATAATTTTTAGCAGCTTTGATAAAAGTAAAATATAGAATTAATATATTAAAAAAATGTCTACATGGCATTATTTTATCAATTTATTGATTTTTCCTTGGGAGGACCATTTTGAGTTGAAATTTCCTCTAATGAATGTGTAATAGACAAGAAGGAGACCTCAGTTGGGAACAAAACCATTGCATAAGTCAAGGTGTAGTGGAAACACTTTGGCCCAGATGAGGCTACATGGGAAATGGAGGACTCCATGAGACAGGCATATTCATTTTTGTTTGCTTATGTACATACAGGGCATGTCAGAAAATAGAACATCGAGGACGGTGTTCCTTTAAGGGGGAGGGGATTGTAATACCCATGTTTCCCTTAGTTTGTAAATATAACTATAACTAGCCAAGACACTATGGAAGACTAGATATGTGTGAATGTTTGATTTGATGAACCTTTGTATAAAAGGTAAATGTATGTATTTTATATTATTAATAGAAAATGGATAACAATTGCATAATTATTGAAAGGGGAGTTTTCCAAGATAGACCATGGATGCTATGAGAGAGATGGTGAGGAGAACCATAAATTGTTGAGATGACCCCCCACCAAACTAGTACCTTACTGGAATTAATGGATTAGACCTAGAATAGTTCTCTAACCCATAAATGAATTACCCTTAAGAGTGGTAGCTGGAAGAGTCCTCCTCAAGAGTTAATGAGAAGATGGGGTAGAGTACCCATCTGCAAGACTTCCAGACCTGACCACGAGCTGGGGATTCAGACCCACACAACCTTGTTGAGGAAGGAAAGAAAAGAGGTAATTTGTGGGAAGAAGAAAAAATCAGCACGAGAGAGCAAGAAGATCTGCAAAGAGAGAAGAGTCGAAAGAGCAATCTCGAGAAGAGAAAAATAGCTCTTGCAGCTCTCTAGTTCAAGAAAGAAAAAGGAATTAAGATCGTTCTTGGCGTAAGAATATATTGGAAAGGTTTTCATCACAAGATGATAAATGAGGCTAACAAGTGACTGTGGAAGTACTTGGACATATTTCCTTGCTTGGTACAGAGAAAACCCGTTGTCAGGATCCTGTGGGAGGAGGACAGTAACCTATGTCCCTGAATGTCGCTAAGAAAGAAGAAAGAGTCTCTCTCAGAGCATCACGATCTAGCTCGGGGGTGGCCAATGGTAAATCTGTTGGGAGTGGTTGTGCCTATGGTTAGGTGTGTTATATCCCTAAAATTCCCTACCTATTCATACATGGCATTGACTTTCCTACTTGCATAATTTGCCAAATCATTGTTGAGGAAATCTCTTTAAAAAACTATTTTTTGGAGGATGTACATGCCCTGCTACACTATTTTCCACGTACATAAGATTGTTACATGATATAAATCCCACGTACATCTGCTAACTACATACTAAACAACCCGTGTGTACCTTCAAAAGTTACAAAAAATAAAAAGTTGCAAGGAATTCAGTGGAATTAATGGGCTATTGGAGGTTTCCCAACCATTTCACCTGCTATAGCCCGTCCCCAAACAAAATAACTATCCTTTTTCCATATAAAATGAGGTATTGGGGTCTCATTCCAACATCAAGCATTAGAGCAGTGAAACTCTACCCAAATCCCTTTCCTTTGTTGCCCAAGTATTTACAACCTTTTTTGAGTTTTTTCCTTATCATCTCCTCTCTAGCGCTTTTCTCCCATACAGTCCCTTCCATTACCTTGAAGTGATCAACAGATTGTGAGAGAATCCATTTGGAAGGTGCACTTGGAGAAAATTTAAGAGGAGATTAGACCAGGTTTGCGGAGCGTCGGCCTGCAAAGGTTGTAATTTCCAATCTTTGAATATTAAATAAAATAATATTTTTCCCTGTCCCAAAGGATATGTTTATGTTTCTTATTTGGTTTATGAATAATGAGTTATATATAACCCTAATTGATGAATAGAAACATAATATTTGTAGCAATGTTTTCCCAAGTTTTGATGCAGGTCATCTTTGGGAGGAGACCAACATCCAAGGAAGCTTCAAAGTAGGAGGTGGTCTACATCAAACGTTGGATTAAAGGTACTGCATCTGATCCACTTTCCTATTTCTTTTTGTTCATGCTTTTTGGAATGTTTGAATTAGTTTAGGAATTAGATTGATTTTTAAGGGTTTCATTTCTCTGTCTATACTTAAAACCCTGGTATAGTTATACGAGGATTTTCTCGCTAGAGAAATTGGAGACTCCACTAGGGAGTCTCTCTAGGGTTTTAGAGGGAGGTTTTTGGGTTTTTAATTGGATTCTTGATTGACTTTTAAGTTTCAGTCAAGTTCTCTCAGTATTTTAAGGGTTCATGCCCTATCATTCTACCTAGTATTTTTCTTTTTTGAAAAGTATCAGAGGTGTACGTGCTCTTCTTTGGCTTAGCCCGCATAAATACGCACCTTGCATAGTAGACAACCCATGTACATACGCATGCTACTAGTCTAACAACCTGTGTCTCTATATATTGAAAGTGTTTTTTAACAAAGAGAGGTTTGTCTCTTTCCTGATAGAAGTTTAGTCTTCTCAGGTATTTCTTGAGCCTTCCAGAGTCTTTTTTTTTCCTTAGCTTAGGTTGAAGATTCATTGTTAACTTGTGTCTTAGTTTTCTTTTGTTTTCTCTAGAGTTTTAGAGTGAAATTTCAAGTTTTAGAGCCTCCTTTTAGTTTCTTGTTTGAATCCCTGCGTTTAACAGTTGGTTTAGGGTCTCTGTCAATCTTGGGTTCTATTTTCTCTTTTTCCTATTCTTTCTTTGAAAAACAAAAACAAAGTTTTTACTTTTGTTTTTCTTGTTGAAGCACTTCGAAAAAATAAAAAATAAAAACTTTTCTTGCATTAAGTTTGGTAACATAGCCTAGGTTGATTGTTTGCAAAAGAAAAGAGTTGTCATTTCAAAGTTCTTTTTGCTTTTCTGAAATATAAGTAGTTTTTCTTAGTCAAATGGAAACACTTTTTAGGAAATTTTCATTTACAAGATCTTGAAATATTGATTAGAAAAGTTGAATTTTTACAAAGAGTTTTACAAGCTTTGCTTTAATTTCAAAGTATATTTTTTTCTTTCAAATGATATAAAGTTTTTTCCCTTATTCATCTCTCCAAAACACCATTAGTTGCATGACCACATCCTTTGCATAAATCAACCCTTAAAATTAACGCTTAACTTAAAATATATTAGACTTTCTGTTTGTAGGGTTCACCGACTAGTTTAGGGTTTTAGGGCCTTGAATTAGGTGTGAAGAGGAAACTATTCAAGGCCATTTAAAAAAAAATTGGAGTCTGATATAGGCAGTGTCTTAAGTCCAATGTCGTAAGAGTTATCCAGGACCCCCCTCTAACACAGGGGATAAACACGAGGTCACGTGAGGAAATATAGAGGAGATAACTCCTCTGAAGTTGGACCAAACATAGTGGGGATTATATATTGAGGGTATTTATCGGGAACAATACTGATCAAATTTTCCTATGGAGCTTCGTGGACCTTGAATTTGTTCGATATCCTTAGTTGTCTTCTGGACCAATTTCTTTCGACACCCTTGAAGGGCTTCGAACTTTTTATCCTCCTAATTATGATCTGCTCGACTGTTGACTGTACCCTCCTGGTGACTAACTGTGAGTTGGAAACTTAGTTGCCTATATTTTACAGACTTACAAAGGTGACTACGGGGGTATATCACGGTACCTAGGGAAGACGTCGAATCGTGCTTCGCAGAGTATACTCAGAGGGTTCTTCCGCATTTGAGTTGCACTTGCATGAGTTAGTTTCTCTAGTGTCGATTGGCATAACCATCCTTCCAACTAGTTAGTCGACTTCTTGATTTATCTTTAGGAAACTTTTAATGAATCCTCTATGTTCCACGTTAGTCAAACATTACTGTGTCGGTTGATCATTTCACAAAGTGGAATATCAACAGCTTCATCGGTCACGAAGGATTCAAGGCATGTCGTCGATTACTTTGGAGCCACCTCCCACTACTACATATTGAAAAATTTGCGACGACCACTTGCGACGAAAGTACTCTTTCGTCGCAACATGCAAGAGAAAAAGTTTTTTTTTTCTAAATCTACCCCGTGTTCGTCGCCATATCGATTCCTATAGTTTGAATGAGTTGTAATGGTCAATGTTCGTCGCATAAGAGACAACCTTAGATTGGTCGTCGCATAAGCGACGATAGTTGACCATAAT
>ML789691.1:224828-235877 GCA_009831015.1 Picea engelmannii
ATAGATTGGGTTTTGGGGATCAATTGAGAGTGATGTGAGGGGGAGGGGAGGGGCCATGTGAGCTTCCACCTTCATGTGGTTGGCCTTGTTCAGTAGAGGATAAATTATTCTTGAAACCAAGAGAATCTCTTTCATTTTTATACTGTCGTGATCGTATAAGATTTCATCAATATTGTTACCTATTTGAATCTTCTTATAATTGTGATTCGTTACATAGTCGTTGAAAAAAGACAAAAGACTTATGTATGCACTGAAATTTGTCATGGATAGACTATTGGTATGCCTTAATGATATGGGAAGGTTTATGGGCTCAAATTTGAGTGACAAGCCCACTTTCTTCCATCGTCAATTCATCATGGAAACCATAAACCCTATTTTTCATATGTTCTAGTAGATATGTTAATGATTCCAAGTTTCATATTTGTATTTGACTGAAGGTCCAAATAGTGTATTGAAAAGTATAAAATTGATATTTCAAGTTGATAAACCAAATATGAAATGAATCCAAGCATCATTTGATATCGCTGGCTCAAGAGAGACGAATGTAAATAATCTTGCGACGAATTTGCTATACTATCGATGAAAAAAGTTTGTTGATAATTTTATGCCATTAGTATGTAATTTTTTACAAAAATAATGTATCTTGGGGACTACACCATGTTCAAGGAAAGAGGAACAAGGAATGATGAAGGAGGAATGAAAATTGCATGAGGACTAGACACCGACAACATGGACCTGCGAATGGGGCCAACGTTGAAATTTTTTCAAAAAGTTTTTGGAAGCACTAAAATTTGTCATGGATAGACTATTTACATGCCTTAACAATATGGGAGGGTTTATGGACTCAAATTTGAGTGACACACCCACTTTCTTCCATCATCAATTCATCATGGAAACCATAAACCCTATTTTTCATATGTTCTAGTAGATATGTTAATGATTCCAAGTTTCATATTTGTATTTGAATGAAGGTCCAACTAGTGTACTGCAAAGTATAAAATTGAGATTTCAATTTGATAAACCAAATATGAAATGAATCCAAGCATCATTTGACATCGTCGGCGCAAGAGAGACGAATGTAAATAATCTTGTGACAAATTCACTATACTATCGACGAAAAAAGTTTGTCAATAATTTTATGCTATTAGTATGTAATTTTTTACAAAAATAATGGATCTTGGGGACTACACCATGGTAAAGGAAAGAGGAATGATGAAGGAGGAACAAAAATTGCACAAGGACTAGACACCGACAGCATGGACCTGCGAATGGGGCCAATGTTGAAATTTTTTCAAACAGTTTCTGGAAGCACTGAAATTTATCATGGATAGCCTATTGACATGCCTTAACGATATGGGAGGGTTTTTGGACTCGAATTCGAGTGAAAAAACCAATTTCTTCCATCATCAATTCATCATGGAAACCATAAACCCTATTTTTCATATGTTCTAGTAGATATGTTAATGATTCCAATTTTCATATTTGTATTTGACTGAAGGTCCAGCTAGTGTACTGCAAAGTATCAAATTGAGATTTCAAGTTGATAAAACAAATATGAAATGAATCCAAGAATCATTTGACATCGTTCATGCAAGAGAGACGAATGTAAATAATCTTGCGACGGATTTGCTATACTATTGACGAAAAAAGTTCATCGATAATTTTATGCCATTAGTATGTATTTTTTTACAAAAATAATGGATCTTGGGGACTACACCATGGTCAAAGAAAGAGGAACAAGGAACGATGAAGGAGGAATGAAAATTGCAGGAGGAATAGACACCAGCAACATGGACCTGCGAATGGGGCCAACATTAAAAAAATTTCAAACAGTTTTTGGAAGCACTGAAATTTGTCATGGATAGACTATTCACATGCCTTAATGATATGGGAGGGTTTCTGGACTCAAACTTGAGTGACACACCCACTTTCTTCCATCATCAATTCATCATGGAATCCATAAACCATATTTTTCATATGTTCTAGTAGATATGTTAATGATTCCAAGTTTCGAAAACTCAGGTCCAAAATCAGACTCATTAAACTTGAAACTTGGAATCATTAACATATATACTACAAATATCTTTTTATCTCAACCCTTCTTTTTATCTTCAACCTCTCAACTCTTTTTCTCATTTTCTCTTCTATTTCCATTCCATACCTCACTTAATCCCACCGAATTCTTGGATCCTTCTCCATGGATCCATATTCTATCTCTTCCCCCCCCACCTTTGCCAAAACACTCCCAACACTAGGGGGTTTACTTGACCATTTTGTTAGGCTCCATGCACATCAATATTCTTCTTTCTATGAACAACATCTTGATCCATAGTGGAATTTCTTCTAGCATCCTCTTCCTTGGAACTTCTTCAAATTTCCTTTCAGCCTCGCTGAAAGAATCACTATATTATGTGGAAAACTCAATAATGTAGGTTTTCTTCACTCGAGTGAACCAAAAATCAATAGCTCGAGTCCACTTGTTCTCTAGCACCTTAAAGCTATTAAGATTGGTTTGATACCAAACTATTGGCTCCACTAGTAACACAACTGATTGTACATCAAATTGTGTCTTTAACCATCCTTGCAACAAACATGGAAATTATGCAAAGAAGAGCTCATGCATATCTGAGTAAATATATCTAACTTTCAATTCCTTCGCATTCACCCGCAATCCTTGCATCTCTCGTAGGGGAAACTCATCTTATTTCACTTCTATCCAACCTTGAATCTCCTTCTTAGTAGGCTGCCATCTCATTTTTATTTTCCTTCATCAATCTCAACAAGACTTCAAATCCAAGAAATGGAACCATTTGTTGGGGCGTTTTTGGTCCACGCCTACGCACAATCTGTCCTTCTTAATGCTAGGGAGTTTATGCCTAGGGTTCATCTAGAGTTGTCCAACAAAAAACTCAAAGCACCAGCATATCATTCCTTGGCGAAGGATAAGGAAGGTCTCACCCGAGATATGCATAGGGGATCACAGAGACCATAAGGTCTTATGACAGGGATGGAGGTTTAAACATACGAAACATAATTGCTATTGAAATACTTGTAACTCATGTCTGATAACTATTAGGAATAAAAATTAAAACGAAACACACACATATTCAACTCATTCATAATAGACACATATTAGATAAAAAAATGCCATATCTTTATTATTGGAAGCATTCCATCACATTAGAGAGATACAGTGCATTGAAAAACTACCTAGGACAACCACAGAACTTCATATAATTACTATATAAAATAGTGGAAATATAACATAATGCACAATGCACCTTGCCTTAGGAATCAAACATATCAAAGATAGATGAATATATTCAAAACATCACAATATTACAACATTCTTAGAGTGATATCGATATTGGTAACTAAGATGACTCAAAAACTCTCTCACTAGCCAAATAGCCAACCAACTCACTAATCAACTGTAGTTCTAAGATTAGAGCTCCCTTTTATATCTTTCATTGTTAGGGAGCACTGTCTCTTTCTGATTTGTACCACTCGCTTATCTGATCCAACTTCTTCGCACGCTTCTGGTGACTGTCAATGCTCCACGTAGACTCTTTGTATTAGGGGTAATCCTAACTTCCTTGCCAACACATCTTCTGTCCACCCCATGTCTTCATATGATGCTATCAATAATATTTTGGGGATATTTCCCGGTGATTCCTTTCTTGATTCTGACTGACATCTTCTTGGTTTCCAGTGCAACTGAAAAAACTCAGACCGATGCACACTTGGTAGTCATTACACTAGGCACACTTCTGAAAAAATAAGATTTAATGCACACTCTATGGAACTCCTCGCACATTTCCTTATGTGTACAGAAAACTATGAATGAGCACACACAACTTTGTTTGTGTGTGCGTGCAAAACTAAACCCAAAACTTTGGGTTCTGATAGGTGACGGGCCACACAATGTGTTGTATGTACTATTTTTTGTACCATATTAATATAAATGTCATATCTCTCTCTCTCTCTCTCTCTCTCTCTCTCTCTCTCTCTCTCTCTCTCTATATATATATATATATATATATATATATATTGGGCTTTCAATTAAACTTTATTCAAGTTGAAGATTACACTTTGTTTTATTAGTAAAGTTTTTATTCTTACATGGGAGATGTAAAATTTCAAATTTCTCTACCCTTGTTAAAGTGAATATTTTCATTGTGTTAAGGTGGATTTGGGGTTCATAACTCTCTACATATCAATAAAAAATGCTTCTATGTGCTTTAAAAAAACTCAAAATGAAGAGACATAAAAGAAAATCACCTATTTCTCAACTAGCATAGTATAATAGAAACTCCACATTTTTTTTTAGTAACACTTTTTATATTCATTTTAATGAGTAAAAATATAATTTTAAAAAAAATAATAGCACTGGTTGCATTTTGTATTAAATAAAAGAGGGTGTTGTGACCATATCATCCAACGTTTTAATACCAACAAAAAGAGATGACCTTGTCTGAAAAACCTCTGTAATGGTCAAAAGATGTTGGAAATTGCTTCCTATTTGACCTTTTTTCAAAATTCTAAAACTACTATTGACTATCTAGATTATATAAACCTTACAAATTGACCAAGCAAAATTACAAACTTGCAAAACATCATAAAACTAGACATTGTTGTTACCAGTCCTAGAATGACTTGTCTTCATTTTTCCTACAGTTGATGACAATAGAGATGGATCTTCTCTTCTGGCATGCTTGGAGTGTTTTTACATGGTGTTTTCCTCCATAATGGTTTCTTTCTCAAATATATTTGAGTCAAATACAAATATGAAACTTGGAATCATTAACATATCTACTAGAACATATGAAAAATAGGGTTTAATATGGTTTCCATGATCAATTGATGATGGAATAAAGTGGGTGTGTGAGTAAAATTTGAGTCCAGAAACCCTCCCATATCTTTAAGGTATGAGACCCACCTGTCATGCAAAAAACATTTTAATTATGGAACCCATATCCCACTCTAAGGATATTGACCTCCTATATAGGGCATGTTTTGTGATTAATTTGTAGCCTTGTGCATGGCCATTGGTCCCTAGAATATGACATCTAGGTCCTAAATTATTTATATAGAACCACAAAAAATCTCATAAGATGAAATCAATGCAATTTCTATTCCATATCTAGCTCAAGGACCATCAACATTTCCTCAGATCACCACACAAGACCATGGATAGGTGAACAAGTTGTCATCAAGAACCTTGAACAAGTCCTCAAACCAACATAACATAACTTAATTGGCCTTCAAGAAGGATATAGGCATCATGATTAGGTTTTGTACATTGAAAATGAGTGTAGAGGCATAAACATGTCAAGTTGGAAACAATGGCCTAAAGCCCTAACTAAACCTTCTCGAGCTCATGAACGACCATCGACAAAACCTAAAAACCATGACACGAGTCCTCTCTAGGGAGTCTTTGGCATCCAATAAGTTGAATATTGGTGACATTATGAGGTCTTCTTGATCATCGTGGATGGTTCTTAGGTTCATGATTATAGTCCACTTGTATTGCAAAGGTCCACTTTAAAGGGTCTATGTTGTGGTGTAAGGCCTTGATTGTGGCACAATAGATCAATAATATTAATTTAGAGAATCATTCCCTAGATTTCTCCCTTGAACAATGGATTGAGGTGGACCATGCATTGTAAATATTGGTTCCATGGAGCATCTTTGCCTTGCCTAAAAAAGGCAAAGGACTCATATAAACTAATATAATTTTGCATGGAGGAAGCATGTCAGGAAAGTAGATAGTGAGTTCAATGATTGGTGATAAACCTTCAAAAATATTGACCTAATACATAATTGTTAAAGGAAAATTTAGATCCAAAATAAATAGACTTTTCGCCCTCAATGATGTGAATGTTGCTTCAAGTGATTTCATTATTGGTGGTTCTTTTTCACTAATTCAAATAGTTTGGGAAGAAAGGGAGAAGGTAGTTTCAACTCTTACAACTTAGTATTAGGATGATTTTATCTATAGAGGATTAAAATTTTCTTGTGACTCTATTTTGACATGGAATGTACGACATTCTAACATTTCACATATGGGTAGATACATTCTTATTTTTTTCTTAGAAATGAACTTCATATGGAGAGATCTATGAGATGGGGAATTTGAACATGGACATCCGAATCTAGTCTTACAAGATAATTTGGAATGGTTCAATTGGATTGTATTGTCATATAAGAACTTCAACAAGTAATAATTGTATAGTATTAACATTAATGTATGCATTCCTACTTTGGATGACTAGATCTTGCATAATAAAGGTAAGAAAAAGGGCAATCTTTAGTATTCTAGTATTCCATCCACTAAGATAGGTAAGAAAAAGGTCTCTAGTATTCCATCCACTAATAAAGGTAAGAAAAAGGTCAATGAGGAGGATGTGGTTATTGGGAACAAAGGTCACAAGGTGATTACATGGATTTATAAAGAGTCCCACATCGTCAATGAACTAGGGTCCTTTGGCATGAGCTATCATAGTGTCATCTCCACAATGAGAATTTATATAATGAAGAAAATTATAACATTTGTACTCAATCATACATTATATCCTTTAGGAAAGATCCATAATATTTGGAGATCCAAGATTGGAGGTATTTTTTCTTTATCCATAAGCCACATGGAGGAAACCTTCTTAATGTAAAAGGATGACCAAGTTGAGGGTTTACCTAAGCAAAAGAGATTATTAAAGGGGGTGACCTTCCCATGAGAGGAGGATCCTTTAAGTATGTTGATATGCTATATCTACATGTTGCAACCCTCAAATACTAGTCAATAAGGAAGTAACATTATATGGCATTGAAATAACTTTAAGACTACCAGCTTGTCTGAACAACCATGGATGAGTATAAAAAATCCTAGATATTCTCATAATATTTTAGAGGGGGAAATTACATAGCTGTTACCACAAAAGGGGAAAAGTTATCCAATTGTAAGTAATGGTTTAACATTGACCCATGCATGAAAGAGAGTGTGGTTAAATGATGTGTTGTAAGAAAATTCTAAAGTTGGAGGTAAGGAAATATCTAAAAGGTCTTCCCTATAAAAATCATATTGCGAAATATTTTATTGTGTATTTCTCTAAACACTTAACATATGCATTGTATCAAACAAATGAGTTATTCTTTCAAATATGAAGAAAAGATTGAAATTCATTTCAAATGTAGAGCAGAGTACAACTGAATTATACACTTCAAACTCAAAAGAAAACATAAATATTGTTTCGAGCCAACACAGGGTGTTTAAAAACAAACCCTTCACATTATCTTCTCATAGACAATACATAAAGAAAAGTATGTGTAATAGGAAAATAATGAGTTACATTAGGGAAAAAACTTCACAACTTAAACACAACATAGGAATCTGGAAATATAATGCCTTTGTATTCATTCATAAAGTCATTTACAGATTTGAAATGTTTCTATAATGGACGGGAACATTCCCAAGCTACCCTTTTCTGTCAGTCCCCCCTACTTTCTTCAAAATCATAGGCTTTAAAGCCTTTACATAACGGTTCAAGATCCTATGAAAATGGATCTGAAATACTCAAAATAGAATAAAATCGAAACTAGTATAATTCAAAATCTAGTCCTTCTTTAAGGGTCAAAGTCTTATCAACTAAATCTTCCACAATATTGACAGCTTAAGCCATATATGATATCTATAATTGTCAAAAAGATGACAAGGCACTTTGAAAACCTGCTTTGACAAATGGACAATCTTTACCAAGAATTTTAAAGCCACTTAACCTTTTTTCCTTAATACCTGCCTCAAAAACTTGAAAAGGGTGATGATATGTATCTCTTTAATCTTTATCTTTCATTTGGAACCCCTTTCACATGATCTAGACACCAAAAACTTTGATCTGGGAAAAAATATGAGCATTCTGTCATTCCTTGCACTTTTGGTGGATTACAAGTGTAAAACATAATAGGGTTAGCTGCCGAAAGCAAATCTTTCGACAACTAACAATGCCTTAAGGAAAGCGAATAAGCTGCTAAAAATTCTGAGTTTTCCACAACTATTCAAAACTGTAAAAATGGATTTTCTTCGATCTATCTACTCCTTAGGGTATTCATTTAGGTTCTCAGCAACTTCATATAGAAATCTTAAATTAGGATGTGCTCTTGGCTTAGGATTTTTTAGCCTCAGTTTGATCCTTAAACCTCTAATCATTTTAAACAATTTATGATTATCATTGAGCAATTTCTTATTCCTCTTATGTTCCTTTACGTGCATTTTAGCTAACCTTTCAAAACAATCTCTTACCTCATCTGAGGTGTTTCTTATAGTCTGGTTTTGGGATTTGATGACCCTCTCAAGCAACTTCATCTCTGTTATCTCTTCTTGGAGTTTTTCAATCTTTAATGGTTTGCTCACCTTGTTTTGTCTGCTTGTTGATGTTTCAGGAATCTCCAAGTCTAGAAACTCCGGTGAAAAAGGTGCTTCTTCAAGAGAAGATTGCTTAGGAATCTCTCTTTCCATTGGCTCTAAATCCTCCTCTGAATCTGTATAAGGCAGATTCAAAACGTTTTTACCAGAGGCACTTGTTTACCCTTCTGCATATTGGCTAAAATCAAGCATCTTTTTGGCTTTCTTGGACTTGGAAGAAGAAGCTGGCTCCTCTATAATTACTAGGGAAATGGCTCTCCTTTTCCTTTTACTACTCTGTGGTGATGAAGACTTAGTGGATGAAGTCTTCTTCTTGTTATTGGGTTGGGGTTCTGGTTCAAATTCACTCCAGAAAAGAAGATACTCCCAACTCTTATCCCTCTTCTGTAATTCTTGAAACACTATGAGTTTGATAAGACTGTGATGGGAAAGTCTACCCTGCACCTTGCTAGGTATGGCCTGGACCTAGTGTGTCATCTTTGTCAAGCTCTTGTAAAGGTAGAAGGGTGGATTCAGAGGAAATATACCTGTGAAATGGTTCAGGAGCTTGAAATGGTAGAACATTACTATACTATATCTGCCTTCACATGTTATGTATACCTGGATGGCTTTGAGCAAGTGTTTCCACTTTTCTTCCATGTAGGATCTAGGGATGTCCTTTTTCAAAGTAATACATTTGTGCTCAGGTTTGAGATAAGACCTGAACTCAATGTCTTTGGTAGTGGTTGAATTGAACCATCTTTCACCAGTCCTAGGCATCTTTGTTTCTAGTGCAACAATTGCTTCATCAACCTGTACCTCAATTGTTCCAAATTTTTCTTTGCGTCCATCAAAGGTCAACGCAAATGCTTCAGCAACACCTTGATGAAATCCTTGGAGTTTTTCACAGAACCTGTAGCAGCCATCATCCCTAAACATCTGGAAAATCTCAAGGTGATCTTCCAGATAAGTTATGTCATTAAGCTCCTTCCTAAGAAAAGTTCCTCCCTTCATCATCTGCAATAACAGTTGTCAATACCCACAATACAATAAAATTGGGCATGGGGAGATATAGTGGCACTGATAGGGGACGAATTGAAGTTCAGGCGGAGGAAAAAAATGTGATATGGGGGAAAATATTTTAACGAAAACCCTTGATAAAGAATGAAACTCAAATCACAGTGATGATTGTATCATTTGACCAGGACGAAAAAATCACGTGTTAGATCAGGTAAAGAAAAATGATGTGGGCTTATCGTGATTGGATATACTAGATTAAGGTTAAACATATCTCATTAAATAATCATGTCGGACAAACGATCACTTGCCCAGATCGTATTATGATCTGATTTCAGTTAATTTTGGCAGCACTTGAGATGATGATGTTGTGTACTGATGGCGGTTTGAGAGTCTGATAGGATAGTCTGACCATTAACCGGCTTTGTGCTTTTGACAGCTTAAAATGCCTCACACATACCATTTTAGCTACCGAAAGAGACAACTTTTGACAGCTTAGAATACTTTGAAAAAATCGCCCTTAGCTGTCAAAAGTGAAATTTTAGAGTTTTTATAAAAAAAGTACAGACTCATCACTTTTTGAAAAGTTAAGTCTAAAGATCACCTTAAAGACATTTAACTCAAAAAATATTTCATCTAGTGATCCATCTTATTACCTAATGACCATAACTTGGGAAAATTTATTTCAAGAGACAACAAGGCCAGGAAGCCAGGAACTTCATCATGATACCCACCAATCATATCTGAATCATCAGGTCTCCTATCATTATAGGATACTAACATAATGGATGTCTCATTGTCATCATTCTTCATTGCCATCTATAGAATCTTTTTTAGAACTCTCTTGAAATGTCATGGCACATCCAATAAACCCATCACAAATGTCATCTTGCACCGACCCCTCATAGTGAGTAGTGAATGAGGCCAACGTTGAAGCTTTTTCAAATTGTGCATGTATGCGTCGAAATTTGACATGGTTAGACTAGACACATGCCTTGATAGTATGGGAGGGTTTCAAGACTCAAGGATGTATGATGTCCCGACCACATAATCTTTGAGATCGTCCATGTTTGCAACAACGTTCATAATGGGCGTCTCATTGTCAAATGTCATTGTTTCCATATGTAGAATCTTTGTTGGAACTCTATTGAAATGTCATGGAACTTCCAATTCACCCACCACAAATGGCATGAACTGACCCCACATAGTGAGCAGTGAACTTATTGAAAAACTTTTTTCATCAATAGTATAGCAAATTCGTCGCAAGATTATTTACATTCGTTTCTCTTGCACCGACGATATCAAATGATGCTTGGATTCATTTCATAAGGTATGTCAATAGTCTATCCATGACAAGATTATGTAGGGACATAATACATCCTTGAGTCTTGAAACCCTCCCATACCCTCAAGGCATTTGTCTAGTTTAACCATGTTGAATTTCGATGCATACATGCACAGTTTGAATAAATTTCAATGTTGACCCCATTCACTACTCATTGTGCGAGGTCGATGCAAGATGACATTGGTGATGGGTGTATTTGAAGTTCCATGACATTTCAAGAGAGTTCCGACAAAGATTATATAGATGGAAATAACGAATGATGACAATGAGACATCCATTATATTGAACGTTGA
>ML789691.1:258976-277904 GCA_009831015.1 Picea engelmannii
ATAGACAATTGAGTAGCTTCTAGTAGAGCATTGTCCTTGTATTCACATTCCCACAAGGAGCCTTGTAGAATGATGGCTTATTTTGACAACATATCCTATTTTTTATTAAAATCCATGTAGATATGGAAAAATGAGGCCTCCTCAAACATAGATTTTTTCTCCAAGCATAATGCCATGATTGGCTTCAAGACCAAATATGTAATATTAAATTTTCCATTATCCCAATCCATCAACAAATTAAAATCTCCAAGAACTTGCAAACACCTAATTATTTTTTCAAGTTCCACTTTAATCAACATCTAGAGGGTGTAGAATTCAACCATGTTATTTGCTCCGAGTCCTACTCCATATTTTAAGGAGAAGAAGTGGTAATGATCTAAAAAGAGTATGACTCCATCCCCACACATTTTTGGAGAGCCTTGATAAGCTCCATCAAAGAAGTCCCAAGGCTTTGTGAAATCAATACGGGGCTCATGCAATACCCTTTGGGGTTTAATATTAATATTAATATCAAAATTGATGCCCAAATATATTTTTATTTTTTTCTAAATAAATTTTGGTTGTCACATATCCTATGACAAATTTTATCGATGTGACGATTTTTCTATATAAGCATCGAAAAGAAGTCATCACCTATGCGACGACAGTTTCTATTGATGCAACAATTTTTCCATATAAACAACGGAAAATTGTCGTCGAATAGGTGATGACAACTTCTATCGATGCATCGGTTTAGCTACATAAACAACAAAAAGTTGTTGTTGAATAGGCGACAACATCTTCTATTGATGTGACAGTTCAGCTATATAAACAACGAAAAGTGGCGTCGAATATGCGACAACAAATTCTATTGTTGCGTCGGTTTAGCTACATAAACAACAAAAGGTTGTCGTCAAATAGGCAATGACAACTTCTATTGATGCGTCAGTTTAGCTACATAAACAAAAAAAAGTTGTCATCGAATATGCAACGACACTTCTATTGATGAGTTGGTTTAACTATAAAAGTTGTTTTCGCAATTTAGATGAAAAGTTGGTTTGAGATTTTTTTCCTATATCGTTTCTTATGCGACGTTTGATCAAGTTCGTCACAAATGCCACGTCACAAAAACCGATGTTTCAAAGACTCTAAATTCGTTTCCATATCAACAACATAACGTCACAATAGCATCGAAACAACCATCACAAAATGGGCCAAATATGCTAGTGTCCGCCACCATTGAGGCAAAGAATTGATCAATAAGGATCATTCAAAGCGATCGGGCCGTAGGAAACTGTACCCAAGCCTACTCCCGAAGGAAAATTTTGAACACTGGAGGAATATATCATTTCTAACCTTGAGACCAAGGGTTTCAAGCCAAAAAATCCTCTAAATATCGACCTATCGATGTCGCTTTTAATTCATATTTTCCCTCCCGAGGTGACATCTTCTAAACGCCAGTTTGTTCAGTGAGTGGAAATGGATGCAAATGCTGCTACTTTGTCCAGGAGTCCCCATACTCCCATTATGACTAATACTAGAGGGGAGATTGTACCTCTTCCCTCACCTTCATTTTCTAGGACCACAGTCGTCCTGACACTCACAACTTTGGGCAGTGGTTTGATCCCTTTAAAAGCTTCAAACACTATTTCATTCACTCAAAATGTGACGGGCACTCCCTTCTTATACAAGATTCCTGGCTTTCACATGAATTCAGTTCTTACTTACTCTAATTTATAGACCATGGGTCTAGGGGAAGGGAGCTCTAACACTCCCCTGCAAGGATTAGCCACAGGCACTAATTCCCCTTTTAATGTTATTTCTTACAGTGGGGGTCATATACCTCCTCTATCCCCTTCGCTTGGTGGAGTGTTCCAACAGCCAATCGTGCCTAACATTAATTATAAATATTTTAGCCGAGGCAGTTTGGGACCTTCATCTTGCACAACATTGATGGGATATATGTCGTTATCTTTGTTTAGTGCATTCAGGAACAATGTTTTTTCTTCAGTCTCTTTCTCGACTAGGGGAAACCCAAGATTTGGTCAAAAAAGCCCGTTGCAAGGTACTATTCCTTCATAGGGAGTGACGATTGGAGTATATTCCACACAGGGTGTTTGGAATCCTTAGCAGGGATCGTTTCCCTCGCAAAGGATGTCAGTCGAGTAAAACCCCTTCCATACTCAATGGAACCCCAGGAAAGGTTATGTACCTATGTCTGGTGGATCATTTGGGGGCATCCCCAACCAAGGTCCTTGGAACACAACACAGGGAGAAATCCCTACACATGCTATGTCGTCCAATTTTCAGAGTCAGTCGATGATGCCTCAGCAAACGCAATTTCCCTTTGCTGGTGAAGGCCACGGTTTCTACCAAAACCTTGGCCAACAATACAAATTTTCATGGCAGCTAGGTGCCAGTCAAAATCCAGGACCCTCTTTTCCTATAAATACTCTACAACTGAAACAACCCTTTATGGAAACCCTGCATTTTCCAAAGTTGTCAATATTATTGAATGACCCGATCATTCACGATCCACATTGGCCCCCCATGTCGACTAAGTTTCCTTCAGATATTAAAAAAATTGAGGGCAATCTTGGTGAAGATCCAGGTGATCATGTGACTACCTATCACTTGTGGTGCTCATCAAACTCATTGAAGATGACTTCATTCAGTTGTGCCTTTTTCAACGCACTCTTATAGGGGATGTTGCGAAGTGGTATATCAATATTGAAAACTTGAGGTACTCTTACTTTAATGACATGGCGATGGTTTTATTGAACCATTTCTAGTTTCCAGTGAGATATGATGTCGGCATCAATTTGTTGGCCAACTTCGAGAAAACCAAGGCTGACCATATCTATGATCATGTCCGAGAATTGCGGCAAATAAATATCTTGATTATGATCAAGGTCCTTCCTTCTCTCTTTATTAAGTGGTTCTTGAAGTCTTTGGTTCCTTGTGTGTCCAAAGACATTGCAATGTCTAGGGTTTTTTGTAAGGAAGAGGCTATTATGAGATCCCAACAGCTATAATTTATCTACTCTCAGTCTGGCATGCTTTACGATATATTACCTGATGTGCCACGGTCTAATCTTGATAAGGCCAAACAAAAGTATGGGCCCCATGATGATGGCATAGTGGGCTCAACACAGAGCAAGCCCATAGATATGTTTTCAAATCGGTTGCAACAATTTTCGATACAACAGACTATGTCTAGCCAGAATCCTAGTTCGACTGCCTCCACTACCAAGACGTCGAATGTACATAGTGTGCATTCGACAACTCCCAAGGCCAAAAACAAACTGAGGGAAAGAATAAATAGAGAAACAAAAAGGGTAAAGGGGATAAAAATGTTGCTAACAATGTTGGCGGGGGAAAAAATGCAAAGAAGAAGTTGAAGTATCCATGTAATATTTGCACGGAAGACCACCCGACTCACCTATGCCCTCGGATTGCAGAAGCCCAAAAGATATTAGCACAACAACAACCTGTTGTGTTGACAAACCCTTTTCCACAAGGGTAAAATATGGCTCAATATTATGCATCCACGAGTGTGTCTAGGGGTAGTCAGGGACCCCCCACGCCTACTCCTAACAACCTAACCATGAACATTTACATGATGAACACTGACGCTCATTTATCAACCATGACTCATGACTATGGAACATCGAAATTTGTTAAGAAGGGCATGGATGCCACTAACCCATTGAATCCTCTTCAAATTGAGAAGATAGTGGATGAGACAATGAATTGCATCCCCAAAGGTGTGTTTAAGAAGGCTTCCCATAATCCAAATGTGACGGCCTCTCAAATATACAACGTTGTAGAGGATCTGGTGCAGACCCCTTGTGTGATGTCTACTTTGGAGGTTCTTCAGAGTTTCCCCTCATAGAGAAAAGTTATGTTGTCTGCCTTGGGAGAGATAGAGACTAGTAACCTAGGAATGATCATTTTCCATCCAACCAACCATAAACCTCGTCTTCCTCGCCATGTTGCCTTTCAGATAATAGTGGCATACACCACAAAATTGTTGACACAAATTTTTTTTCATATTGTGGTTGATGAGGGTGCCTCAACTTCTGTGTCGTTGTTGACTTGTTGGAAGGCCATTGGACAACCTAATTTTTCTCTGTCGCTTATGTTGCTTACATCTTTTGACAGTCGCTCATCTAGACCATGTGAAATAATTCCTTCTTTCCTCGTGCAGTTAGGAGGTAAAATTGTGTGTGTCGAGGTTGAAGTAGTCGATGCACCTCTTGACTACAATATTTTGTTAGGAAAAAGTTGGAATTACGTGATGCATGTAGTGGTTGCCACTATTTTTTGAGTTTTATGCTTTCCACATGAGGGTCGAATAGTAACCATCGACCAATTGTTCTTCTCTCATCCTAACCCTTCATTGGGGTATTTTGTGGTCCCGATGATTGATAACCCACAACCTGACACTATCAAATTAGGTGCTAATTTTTTTTCATCATTGATTGGAAACTTTGATTATTTTTTTCCTTCCAACGATGTAAAGTTTATATCAATTGTTCCCGACCAGCGAAGGGTTACAATCTTTCAAGTATTGTATTTTAAAATGATCTACTTTCATGACCCGTGGAATTTACCTTCCCCATTGACTTCGATGGAAGGGATAGGGAACTATGACATCGCCATTCCCTTATCCACAGCTAAGGTTCCATACAACGTTGTTCAACAAGCCTCGGGCAACCCCAATCTGGCTCCCTCATAGGAGCTAGATCCATCTCTAGATCCTATTTGGACTCAGGACTCTATCTCTTCTCAAGATCCTTTAGACTTGGTCTTGTCCTCCGACGAGGCGATTCTAGAGGCAATGACTGGTATTGATAGACCTTGGGATGATCTGCATCTTAGATCTTATTTTCTTCTAGAGCTTAGGAGAATAGAGGCGAGAGAGTTTGTTTTGACTGTGAATGGATATATCCTATTTCCTATCAACCCTCTAGCTATGCATGGATTTTACGCCTAGGGAAAGATGGAAAGAATTTCCACAACGATTCCTATTGATATCTCCAACACCCCTGGGATCATGGGAATGTTTTTGTCGGAGCATATTTCTCTCTCAAAGAGATTGAAATTTACATTAAATTGTTCAATGAGTTCTGCGATGTTTTTTCCTGGTCTTATGAGGAGATGTCAGGCATCAACCCATGGATTTTTTAACATGAAATCACAACTTATCCTAATGTCAAACTAGTCTGACAGAAGATTCGTCTGGTCCATCCTTGAAAAGTGGCAGTGATCAAGGAAGAAGTAGAGAAACTATTTAAAGTTGGTTTTATCTACCCTGTACAACTGACGGAATGGGTATCAAACCTAGTTCCTATCAACAAGAAATAGGGCACGATTCACGTTTGTATGGATTTTCGTGATTTGAACAAGGCTTTCCCGAAATATAATTTTCCAACCCCTTTTATTGATTAGATTTTCAATGAGTGTGTGGGTTGCGAAGTTGTTTCGTTCATCGACGGTTTTTCAGGATATAATTAGATTCAAATCAAACCGAAGGACCAACATAAAATAACATTTATTTTTCGTTGGGGTACCTTCGTGTATCGAAATATTCCTTTTGGCCTGAAGAATGTTGGAGCTACCTTTGAGCAGGCCATGTTGTTCATTTTTCACAACCTCACACACATAGTCAAGGCATACCTTAATGATCTAACATCACGTTCACGCAAGATATTTGATCATTCCACCCATCTACGACTAATATTTGAGCGATGTCACTACTACCAGATTCGTTTGAATCCTAACAAATGCATTTTTTGCATGACATTGGGTCATTTATTAGGCTTCATCACATCAACAATAGGGATCATGATCGATCCTCTCAAGGTTGAGGCGATAGTTCAATTTCCTCCCCCATGCATAATATCCCAACTTCAGAGCTTACAGGGTAAAGCGAATTTTGTTCAACATTTTATCGTTAATTATGCCAAGATCACTAAAGGGTTCATGCGTCTTTTGAAAAAAGGGGTCACATTCTATTGGGATGAAGCTTCTCAACGCTCCTTTGAAGTGTTGAAACATGCCTTGACGTCCACCCCTATGCTCTAGCCTCCTGATTATAATAGATATTTCTTATTGTATTTGGATTCTTAGGAGTCAACCATCAGCATGGTCTTGGTCCAAGAGGATGACATGCTCGAAGATCACGTTATATATTATCTTATTTGAGCCCTAGTTGGACTGGAACTCAACTACTCTCATGTTGAGAAACTTTCTTTGGCATATGTCCACGTTTTCCAATGATTATGTCACTATATATTGCTTTGCAAGACCATCACCATTGTTGTCGTCAACCCTTTCCAATATGTGTGAACATGATGGGTCATTGCCATGACGATCAGTTGATGAATAGTTATCCTACTGTAGTTTTACTTAGATTTTGTCTCTCCAAAATCTAAAAAGTCATTTGATTTTACCGTACTAATTTTGGAACTACCAGTCAAGTCTAGTGATATTATGTCCAAAGAGTCACCTATCAATGGATATATTTTTTCTAATTGCATCTTTAGACCCTTGGTATGGAGATATCCTTGTGTATCTTTAGACTTTGAAGTGCCCCTCTTCTGCTTCTCACGATGAGCATCGACAAATTCAACACCAAGTGTGAAACTATCTCATTCTCGATGACACTTTATATCGTTGAGGTGTAGATTTCATTCTTCGACAATGTCTCACCCATGATGAAGAAGAGATCATTTTGAACAAATGTCACACTAGATAATGTAGCGGCCATTTGTCTTGGTTGGAAAAAACCCAAAATATTCTACATGTGGGACACTTTTGGCCCTTGTTTATCAAGGATTGTGTTGAGGCAGTCAAAAAGTGCCAACCGTGCCAGATAGTTTGTCAGAAGATGCGGGCACACCCTGCTCCTATGTTTCAAGTCATTATTTTCAGTCCCTTCACCAAATGGGGGATTGATTTCACTACATTTCATATGGATTCTTCCATGGGGCATCATTATATCATCGTAGTAGTAGACTACTTCACCAAGTGGGTCGAGGTTATGCCAACATTTAACAATGATGGTGAAACAACTGCCCTTTTCATTTACAATTAGATAGTTGCGAGATTCGGTATCCCAAAGGAGATTATCATTGACCATGGAAGTCACTTCCAGAATAAAATGATGACTAAGTTAACATCAAAGCTTGGGTTCAAATAGGAACATTCATCACCCTATTACCTGTAAGAGAATGGTCAGGTTGAAGTTGTGAATAAGTCTCTCAAGACTATTCTTTAGCGGATGATCAATTCAGCCAAGTCAAATTGGCATTTGATGTTGTATTCATCATTGTGGGCCTATCAAATGTATATGAATATTGATACCTGTTTTTCACCTTTTCAACTCATATACAGGATGGAAGCATTCCTACCCATTGAGTTTCAGGTTCCTTCTTTAAAGTTGACAGTGGAGCTATTTCCCAACACTTCAGCACTTGAAGAACACCTTCAATATATCGAGCAACTTGATGAGAAGTGTCGTGATGAAGCTTTGGAAAATGAGGCTCATAAGCAACGAGTCAAGTGTCAGTATGATCGGTTTGTTCTCCCTCAGATTTTCTCTAAAGGCGATCTTGTCCTGGTCTATGACCAAAACAAAGACCCCCTGGGAGCAGGAAAGTTCAAACCCATGTGGTTCACACATTTCATTGTGAAAGAGTTCCTACAAAAGGGCACTTAATGTCTAGCTAATTTTGAGAGAAATACTTTAGCGAAGCCTAGAAATGGGCTCTACCTTAAGAAGTACTACTCTTAATTCAGTTACCTGGGTGGCTTCTTGTATATATGTATAGCCTTTTTTACATTTCTCGTCTTTTTCATTTTGTAGATGTGTAGTTATTTATGTCTTCTTTTTCACTGTGGCATATGTCAGGTGAATCAAAGGTTTACTTCTGGTTCATGAATGACGCTATCCGACACACTCGAAGGCTTGCTTATGCAGCTTGGGTGATTTTCACACCTGGAGGCTAGTTGTTATTTTCTTGAGGTATTTATTTAGGCAATGCAACCAATGATGTTTCTAAGTACAACGCAATGATAGAATTTCTACGTGATGCTTTATCACATGGAATTTCTCACCTCCAGGTTTACTTAAATTCTCAATTGGTTGTGTCCCAGTTGAATGGTGTTTATCGCGTTTATGATCCCACTCTTCACCGATGATTCCTTAAGGTATGTCTCTTAAAACAATATTTTGATTATATTACGTATATTCATGTTCCTAGGAGATTTAATCATTTAATAGATACTCTAGCTAATCAAGTTTTAGATTGGCATGTTGCTCACATGTAGAAAGAAAAACACACACATATACATTTAAATACATTTGTAAAAAATGTTATCTATAAAAAAAGAAAGATATATATATATATATATATATATATATATATATATAATAATCTATTTTTAAGGTCACATCCAAGCCACACCAAATTGGTGTATGAGACCCCCTTGTTTGTGGGACAAGGGACATATATATGTGNTGTGTGTGTGTGTGTGTGTGTGTGTGTGTGTGTCCAAAATATTTTCATGAGTATAAAAGTGGTTATGAAAGCCTCAAAATTCATCGGCATACATCGTTGGGCCTAAGCCCTCAAAATACATAGTACAAAAAGTTCCCTCGGCACGTAAGTGGTCCGACGCTGTCTAAGATCTAGGCCTATTGGCCCTTCTATAATGAACAATGACATTCATAAGACGTTAGAATAACTGGACCCAAGTCTGAGGCACCCCTACTACATGTGGTTGCATCTCCAGGGGAAGATCCTTGATCTCATCCATAAGAACTGCGCGAGTGAGATCCGTAAGGTTCCTCTCCACTCATCGTAGGACTCTGTCAGCCTCTTTGGTTGGGGGTCCTCCCGAAGTTGTTGTTCCTCTTGCTAATGTTGGTCCTTCATGTGGTCAAGGATGAAACCTAGTCTGGGTGAAGTCTTTCGGTCAAACAAGACCCAGATATGTACATAACATATTCACAAGTAAGTACTTTGGCGCACACATAAAAATTATATACATTAAAATTAAAAATTTAATAACTTCAAAAATATATGTTACCTATCTCACCACGATCCTCACCAGGGGGCACATGCATGTATGTATCTTTGAGGAAGCTAATCCATACATAGGGACAATCCTCTATGATTGGGATCTCATGTGCCCACTAGTCGAAGAATTTTCCATCGAAGACCTCTACAGTCCTTCCTCCACCCTGTCTAGGAAGTAAAACCTCCCACCTCCTCACTATTGGGAAGGAGGCAATATGCCCTCGTACTATTTCTCTAGGACTGATACTAGGCACCCTCTAAATAAACAAGGAACATAGGATGGTACCAAGCCCGAAGTTCTTATTCGTACTCCTACGACACTTAGTGAGTTGTCTCTTCATGCAAACTAGCATGGTAGTACTCCAGTCAAATATTGTCTCCTCTAAACACTGAACTGCACAGTGCATATGTGCACGAGAGGTTTGATGGATTGTTGTGGATCCAATAATCCACTCGATCATGAGTAGAATCACTCGTAGAGAGATTTTGGTGATATTACGGATCATAACTTGAGAACCCACTTTCTTAGTACCAGCCTCACAATACATGTTGATATAGTCATCGATGTTGAACAATCTCAAAGGAAAGGTCCTCAAGTTAATCATTTCCCCTCTTCTAGATAGGGCGGTCAAGAAATAAATATATTTTATAGTGTGGGTCAGTGATTGACCCTCCAACATTAAATATTTTTAATCAGGATGCCAATACTCCACAAGAGCATTAAGAAACCTCGGTTGTGCCCTCGTGAATGAACACTGGAAGAATTTCCATAAGCCACATTGTTTTAGTGAGGTGACAACCATAGGGTTCTCTTTGAACAAGACATCCATACCATCATGATATCTCTACCTCCAGTGAACATACATCATGTCACATACAAAAATTTGGAGAGGGATTAATACTTTTGTTTTATTTTTTCAATACAAAAGGAGGTGTACGTTAGTTCTAGATTTACACAGTCACGTATGTACGCGAGATGTTTATTACTCTGCCCAAGTACATACATGGTATGGCCTTGTACATCCTACATACACGTAGACCTGACCCTTTTACAAGGGCGTGCGCTTCCCAAATGAAAGAGGAGGAAATGTGTACTTACTTGGTCCAGGTAGGAGGGTTTTTTGTCCACCGTAGCTCCTGGAATTCACTTTTTTGACAAAGGTTTTTTCGACTTTTTTGTTAATTTCCAATTTTCAATGGTGAAAATGAGGTGTCCACCTCTATTTATAGACTTTTTTGGCCTTTTTTGCCTCATTTTGGTCCCCTTTTTCACTTTTCCTAGATTAGTGGCTACTCGAGTTCGCTTTTGAGTTATTTATTAGTCGTTCTGGTACATTTCTCTTTTCGTTTTGGTGATTAATTTTTGGGATTGGTTACATTTTCTTCATCCCTTTGGTAAAATTCATTTTTTCCAACTTTTTCATATAAGTTAAGTTTTCACTCCCAGCTTTCTACATCTCATTGTCTTTTCTGCTTTTCCATAGGATCGACCCCACTGAAGTGTGACACATAACCTTCTTTGTTGCTTTAGAAGTGTGGTAATTAGGTGGTAGAGCCTACCTCTACATGGATTACCTAGGTAGATCCTTTGTTGCATTTTGGTGTCAGTGCTGTCAGTTTGACTATAGGCTTGGGAGTCCTTGTTAGTACCATCATGATTACATATTGAATCCTCATTCTTCTTTCTAATCATCATTCTTGTCCCTACCCTTGGGACTCCCTAATGATCACACTTTGTTGTCTTTCAAGCTCACTTTAAAATTCAAAGGTAACATCCAACGAGACTATATTTATTATTTTCGATCTCGTATGGATTACTTGAGAAAAGCATCCCCCTGTAGTCTTCTTTAAGCCTTGTTCAGGATCTCTAAAATTGAAAATATTTTTGAGTGATCTTGTTGCCCTTCAGACTCGCCAAACTCAAATTTGAAGGTACATCTGTACGAGGATAGTTTACCCCTTTTTTGGTCCTGATGGCTAATTTTATGAATAAAGGTATTCTCTAGGAACTTTGGTTCACTAGAAGAGTATTCTCAGGCATAAGTTTAACCCTTTTTCAGGCTTGAGGGACTAAATTTTAGAAAAATGAACATTCTCCTCAGTTAATTTTATACTTTGTCAAGCCTTGGACATTACATACGAAAAAGGAACCCCCCCAAAGTCCATAGTTAAGATCTTTTCAAACTCCCTAAAATTGAAAATATCGTCGAGTGATCTTGTTCCTTCACACTCATTAAATTAGTCTAGAAGAAAATCTACTTGGCATGAGTTCAACCCTTTTTCCAACCAACATATTATTGTAGAAAAAGGTATGCCTCGAGAGATTCGTCTCGCCATGAGAATTCTCCTCGGTTATTTTTTTACTTTTTCGGGCTAAAGAGATTAAACTCAGAAAAATGTTGTGATTCCATAGTTAATCTATTTTCAGACTCCTTAAAATTGAAAATATTGCCGAGTGATCTTATATTTGTCACACTCGTTAAAACAGTTTTGAAAAGCCATCTTTTCGGTGAAATTTTACCCCTTTTTCGAGTCGATTGGACTAATTATGAAAAAGGTACTCCCTGGAGTCTTCTTTTTGTGTTTTTTCAGACTCTCTAAATGTGAAAAAACCACCGAGCTTACCTTTTCTGGGCTCATAAAATTTACATGGAAGGAGTCTTATTGTGTCATGCTTAATCGCATTGCAGGTCTCATCTTTGCATCTTTGGCCTAATGTTGGCTCCATGTTGCTCTCAACTGAACCTTTAAATCATTTCTTATATGCAAGCCTTGCAACACTTTTTTCCTCTGGGATCTAACACCTTGACCCATCGAGGTATTTTCCCCGAGTGTCCTTATCTTTCACATTTCTCCTTTCCTTGAGCATTATTATGTTCCATGCGCTTGGAACCGGTTTGCTTGCTCATGACACTCGTTCCTCCTTTGTAACGTAGCATTATTTTATTCTTTTTCAAGCTCATTAAAAAATTGAGAAAGAAAAAAAAATCGAATATTCCAAAAAGAGGGGACGGGAAATATACATTTGTTTTCGGTAACAAAGATAGTATACCTTGGACAAAGAACATTATTTGGTTTGTTCATCAAGCATTGGGATCTATTATGACCTTAGGAAGTTGTTCTCACTACTTAGAGTTGTGTCCTCCTCCATTTAGTTACTCTTCCAAACATATCGAGAGTTTGTGGTGCCTCATGCATCACAGACTTATGTCAATGTTATGTTGCCTGAGTCTTATCATCTTTGGTGCTTTTGTCCAACGTAATTTTTATCCAACTTGATTCGACCTTTCTACAATTTGTCTCTTGACCTTCATGAGTTGGCCATCCTCTGAGTCCAATCAAGTCTAGATTCAAAATAGATGAAGTTCTCTTACGACACTAACTCTTACGACGTTGGACTTAGGAAACTCCCTATATCAGAGTCTAATATTTGTTTTAAATGGCCTTGAAGAGATTCCTCTTCACACCTAGTTCAAGGCCCTAAAACCCCAAACTTGTCGATGAACCCTACAAACAGAAATTCTAATATATTTTAAGTTAAGCGTTAATTTTAAGGCATGCTTTACGCAAAAGATGTGGTCGTGCAACTAATGGTTTTTTGAAGAGATGAATAAGGAAGATAACTTTAGAGCATTTGAAAGAAAAAAAGATAATTCAAAATTAAAGCAAAGCTTGTAAAACTCTTTATAAAAATTCAACTTTTCTAATCAATGTTTCAAGATCTTCTAAATGAAAATTTCCTAAAAAGTGTTTTCGTTTGACTAAGAAAAACTACTTATATTTTAGGAAAGAAAAAATAACTTTGAAACAACAACTCTTTTATTTTACAAACAATCAACCTAGGTTACGTTACCAAACTAAATGCAAGAAAATAAATTCTTTTTTATTTTTTTTGAACTACTTTAACAAGAAAAACTAAAGCATTTTTTTTTTCTTTTTTCAAAGAAAGAAACAGGAAAAAGATAAAACAAAACCCAATATTGACAGAGATCGTAAGCCAACTGCATAAACATAGGGGTTCAAACAATAAACCAAAAGGAGGATGTCAAACTTGAAATTTCACTCTAAACCTCTAGGGAAAACAAAAGAAAAGTAAGACACAAGCTAACAACGAATCTTCAACCCAAGCTAAGGGGAAAAACAAAGACTCTGGAAGGATCAAGAAATTCCTGAAAAGCCTAAACTTATATCAAGAAAGAGACAGACCTCTCTTTGTTAAAAAATAATTTCAATATACATATACGTGGGTTGTTGCACCAACAGCCTGTGTATGTACGCGGGATGTCTACTATGCAGGGAGCGTATGTACGTTGGTTGAGCCAAAGAAAAGCATGCACACCTATGAGACTTTTTGAAAAAACAAAATACTAGGCAGACTGACACGACAAGGAAATCTAGTAGGCACCTTGAATGTGACCAAAAACCCTCAAAATACTCAGAGAACTTGACTGAAACTCAAAAGGAAAACAAGAAGCCAGTTAAAAACCCAAAAACCTCCCTCTAAAACCCTAGAGAGACTCCCTAGTGGAGTCACCAATTTTGATAGCAGGAAAATCTCCCTATAACTATACCAGGGTTCTAAATATAGACAGAGCAATGAATCCCTTAAAATTCAATCTAATTCCTAAACTACCCCAAACATTCTAAAAAAGATGAACATAAAGAAATACAAAAGTGGATCGGAAGAAGTACCTTTAGTCCAATGTTCGATGTAGACCACCTCCCTCTTTGAAGCTTCCTTGGATGTTGTTCTCCTCCCAAATCTTACATGCGTCAATGCTCAAGCAAACAAGGCTACAAATATTCTATTGCTATTCATCAATTAGGGTTAAATATAACTCATTATGCATAAACTAAATAAGAGACATAAATATATCATTTGGGATAGGGAAAAAAATTATTTTATTCAATATTCAAAGATTGGAAATTACAACCTTTGTAGGTCGACACTTCGTGAACCTGGTTAGAGATCCTCTTAACTTTTCTCCTAGTGCACCTTCCAAATTCCTTCTCACACAATTTGCTGATCACTTCAAGGGAATGGAAGGGATTGTATGGGAGAAAAGGGGTAGAGAGGAAATGTTGGGGAAAGAAATAAAAAAAGGATGGAAATACTTGGGAAAGGAAGGAAAGGGATTTGGGAAGAGCTTCACCGTTCTAATGCTTGATGTTGGAATGAGACAGAAAGAACTCCTTTTGTATGAAAAAAGGATAGTTATTCTTCTTGGGGATGGGCTATAGCAGGTGAAATGGTTGGGAAACCTCCAATATCTTGTTAATTCCACCAAATTCCTTGCAACCTTTTATTTTTTGCAACTTTTGAAGGTACATGCAGGTTTTTTAGTATGCAACTAGTGTATGTATGGGGGTTTTCTAGCATGTAACAAGCATGTGTACATGGGTAGTAGTGCATCAGGGCACATACATGCTCCCAAAAATAGTTTTTTAAAGAGAATTCCTTGGCAATGATTTGGAAAATTATGCAAGTAGGAAGGCCAATTCCATGTATGCATAGGTAGGGAATTTTAGGGCTATAACAGGGTGGAAACATGCACCCCTTTTAGTATTCACTTCATGAACTATGTTTTTCCGATAAATATCTTCCTACTCTGTGTATTGAAATGGAAATGGTAATTGAATATATTTATATGTCTATGACTGATTTCTGTGTTGAATGATTAAGTTAGAAATATGTATTATCTCTCGGTGAACCTGTGCTTTTGCATGTTCATATGCTTGACTCAGCTAAGCTATTAGAGAGTTGTAAGATGTAATTCTGCAATAGTGTCAGGAAAGACTTACTGGGATGTTTAAGTCTTGTCGACCTCTAGTATATACCTTTACGAGAATTTCAAGTTCAGACCCTATGGAAGGAGGGCGCCTCCTTCAAAATCTTCACCGTATGTTTGAGGGCTCATTTTCATGTCCTTAACCCATATATAGATAGAGGGATTAGTGCATATCCCACAAGATTTTCCAAAGGACCCATGTGACCAAGGTTTTGGAATCCTACGCTGGTTCTGAAAGGAGTTAAGCCTTATAGCTTCAAAACTCCGAGAGTTTGGAGCTCTGAAGTGTTTTGAACCTACCATTTATAAACTGGCCAAAGGAAACTGATGGTTGTGGTTACCCACAAGGTTGACTAGTGCCTGACAGTTTCCTCATCTGGGATAGATAGACTTTCCCCACCATTAAAACTTGATATATTCAACCATCATGAAGTAATGTGAACCACCAATATGAGAGTATTCAGGATCCCCCTTGGCCATTGGATCCACATCAAGGTAACTTTAGCAAAGTCCCACTCTGTGATAATGGGGATGATGTAGTATCAAACTCCCGGAATGTCAAATTCACGAAGTGATGAGAGTCATGGATCTGGGGAGTTTGATAATAAACCTTATTAACCATATGATCATCCAGAGGAGGGACCCGTGTATGGTACTTTGGTGAAGTCCTACTTCGGGAGAGTGGAGCAGCCATAAAGACGAAACCCTCGAAGGTTGGAGCTGCGAAGTAATGAGAACCATAGATCTAGGGATCCTTTAGGATATTCTGTGACGGTTAGATATAGACCATGGTCAACCCGATGTTGAACATTCTGGGAGAAAGAAGGGATTCACACCACAAATCCCCCGAATGTCGAAGTCATGAAGTAACAGAGACCGTTGATCCACGGGTTACGTGGGAACACTGTGATCGTAAGATTGAAGGACTTGGAAGGCAATCAGTTCAAGGTGGCGTGGTGTGCTAATGTCACCTAGGGTGACATGGACCCATGTTTGATGTGGCACATGTCACCTGGATCCAGACCTTTCACCGAACCTACATTCCCATTAAGACATGAAATTCATCACCCAGTGTAGGGGCCACATGTCTTCTCTACCTTGTCATGTGTCATCTCTGGAAATTACTTGTTTGGTCGATGTGGTAGGAGGAGTATTTAGGACCCACCTGTATTTTTTGTTGCATCTAGTACGTCACCCCGCATGAGAGTGGACCCTTCAAGAGTCTGGGACTTTGGGACTCCGGAGGTTTGGGATGCACTGTGCAGTGTTGAGGGTGAGTCGAAAGGCCCGAAAGCCGGAGCCACATGGTGATATTTTGGAATCCTTTGGGAACTCGAGACTCTGGAGGACAAGTGTGCAGAAAATAAAGGAGACATCCAGTGTCAAAACGTCGAGCGTTGAATTCTCTTCTATATGTGTGTTAGAGGAAGGTTAAGTCTCACTGTTCATTTGGACAGTGGATGAACCATCCCTGTGGGAGGTAGGAACCTAGAAATGTTACGAACACGACATATCCACATGGGTTCCACATGGTCCTCAACCAACAAATGATCGAAGGACATCAGAAAGCCATAGCATAAACTAGAGGCCAGACTAGAGTATGTTAATAGTCATTAGAAAGGTATGGGTGAGTGGAAGAGGATGGATCATCTCAAAGAAATTATTCAAGATGATTTGAGTAAGAAAATTTTTGATTCCCCACCCATTTAAAGGGTATTTAGGGGTCGGGTGTGTTACACATGTGTTAGAGGAGGCTCTTGGTTATACCTATATGAAAAATTGATTTTTCGCTCCCTATATCCAACTCCTAAGTTTCTTTTTGTCTTTGGATAATTAACTCTCCAACCTAAACCAAGGCCCTAGGCTAAGCTAGTTTGTTTATCCTAAAAAATGAAATGTCTAGTTAATTTTAATTAAACATTAATTTTACATAGGATGATATTTAATGAGAAGGGGTTATGGATGAAACTAAATGGTGTTTTAAAGACTCGACAAAAAAACACTTAAGAACATTAAATGAAAAATGTTATTCTCCACTAAAAATATGAGTCTAAATGTTTCAGAATCAAAATAAAACTCTTTCTTTTTGTAATATACAACAAATTCAATTTTTAATTTTAGATGAAATGCATTACTATTGCAAGTTTGTTTTTGAAATTCAAAGAAACTGAAAATTTATGGACTTATTTTTGTCAAAACTATGGAAATGAATTTTATTTTTATTTTTGAGGATGCAAAATAAAATTTGAAAACTAACAAGCACTATAAAAGAAGAAGGCACACTTCAAAATATTTTCTTCTTCAGTGAAACAAAGGAAAGGATTGAAAAAGAATATAAAAGTACACTTTCTATAATTATTTTGTTTTCTTTTTTAAGAGCTAAAAGAGATATGAAAGGTTTAAATACATTTTTCTTCCTAACACCAACAACAAAGAAACAAAAACAAGGTCAAAAAGAACTCACACCTATAAATATTTTCCAAGAACAACAATGAATCTACTCTAGAAAAAAAATTCTTGGGAAGTAACTTCTCAAACTACCTTGATAAACTTGAAAATTATCCAAAAGGGAAATGCAAAAAATATTGTTTTTTTCTTTTCAAGAACTAAACAACTAATGAACTCAGAAAGCAACACACACAAAATCTTAAAGTCCCAGAAGAGACCCCAAACAACTGGCCAAACACCTTTAGACCAAAAAAAATTAAAAAACCCCTTTCTAGAATGATGTACATGCTTGCACAAGGAAGTATGCATATACACAACCATCTAAATTTGTTGGCATGTATATGTACATAACTATAATAACTGACACATTGTGTATGTACTCCAAGAGTTTCAAAAAGAGAAAAAAAGAGAGGTAGGATAAATACACAAGTGAATAAAGAAAGACTCATGTAATTATAAGTCACTAATCTAAATATCAAATAGTAGTCTAAAACACAAGAGAAAACAATTAAGCCAAGCAAGAAAACAACAAATCCCAAAACAGGACCACTAGGGAGAAATCCCCAATATGATCCCCAGTTCTTCTTTTGGGGGAAAATCGTTGATAGTAGTGGGATTACTGTAGTGCACCAATGACCATACACAAAGAAAATTCCATAAATAACACTCAACAAGGATATTGTAACCAAACTCAAAGAAAATAACTAACTATTGAGAGGAGAAGAAGGATTAACTCACTAGAAGTCCTACATTTGTTGGCATTCTCGATTGTCAAAATCTCCTTGCTCTTTTCCAATAGTTCCTATACAATATTCAAGAACATTAAACATGCAAATCTACACAAAGAGGTAGTTATACTAATAAATACCCATTAGTCTAATGAAAAATAATGGAATGTTCAAATAAATTAGTATTATATGAAGAATATATGAAAGAATTGAAACTTTAAACAATACCAAGACAATATACTTCAAAGGAATAAGTTTCTATAATATTCAATAGTTAGGTAGTTACAAACTATACCTATCCAATGCGACGTTTCCCCGTCAAAAGAGAATCTAGGTACCTCCACCCAAGATCCTACTATAAGGATTGGTTTTGACTCTAGGTTGACCATGTACCCAAAGAGAACATATAGGAGACTCTTGGTCAGATAGGTTGGTGATCAGAAAGAGGCTCGAAAAAAGGGTTTCCAGGTCAAAAATTCCAATAACATAGATATGTATGGGCTTACATACTAGACATGTATAGCCAAATAGGTGTTTTCTTTGATGTGAAAATAATCATTACCTTTCTCCTTGGACAAAATGCTCTATTTATGTAGTCTTTAATTGGTTATAGATGGTTCAGTATGGATAAAAGGATTTAGAAAACAAACCAAACCCATAACTCAACATTTAATTGGGCATAAAATAATTTTTAATAATTTATTATCCTATATGGGATTGTTCATTGATTATCCTGCATATACACATGTTGCATAACTATGAGAGCACATACAACTTCCAATTTTATTTTTTTTATAAGGTATCAAGGAGGTATGGAGAATATGTTTCTGTAGGTAGGATAGGGACTAGGCTAATAAGAGAATCAAACCTTCAATTGTGGAAATTGATGCTATAA
>ML789691.1:281548-311014 GCA_009831015.1 Picea engelmannii
CAACCCCCCCCCCCCCCATTACACTCTTAGGCAGGATTCCAATAGGGCGATGCTTAGTATGAATAATAATCCCCTATCAAGAATGTAATGATGGTGCTACTTTAAATATTATACAAGAGCATAAAATATTAGTGATACATATTGTAGGTCAGATTAGCATTGAATAGCATTTCAAAATGATGGACTACAGATTGACCTCCCTATTTTACTATAGTGACTATGGAAAAGAAAGAAGCATTTGTCTCTATCTCAAATGGTAGATATATATCAGTAAGGTGCATAATAGGGTATGAACAAAATTTGTTATTTACTTTTGAAAAATTTCTACTATAGATTTGGCCCAACTAAAGATGACCTGATTAGAAAGATGACATAGAGGGTCTGCTATTTGACAGAAATGAGAAATGAATCGAAAGTAAAAACTCAAGGTACCCAAAAATATCTTCAAGGAATTTGTTGTAGTAGGAAGTGACCAATTATCAAGATCTCTAAACTTGGAAAGGTGGACATGAAGGCCCACTTAATTAATGACAGATCACAAATAGTGAATTGAAGTTCGTCCAAAAATGACTATTTCCATTTTACTTTCCATTTGTGAGTGCGTAGTAGATCCAACACTAAGAACACATTTTGTTGGTTCCCTTCCTAAGTATAACTAAATATTAGAATATCATCCAAAGAATTCACCACAAACAACCTATGCGGGAATGAAAATTATCATTAATAATCCTCATAAAAGAAGCAATGGTGTTAGTGAACCCAAAGTACATAATTATCCATTATATAATCTAAAATTTGTTTTGAATGTATTTTTTCAAATTTTGTTGGGATTTATGTGCACTTAGTGACATATTGAAATCAGTTCCATATTTGTAATGAACATGGGACCCTTTATATGGTCAAGGAGGTCATCAAGTCATGGAAAAGTGAATTGATTATTAATGATGGATTTGTTGAAAGCATGGTAATCAATGAACAAAATTCATTTCTTAGTCTCCTTTTTGTGAATAATGAAGGTTGGGGAGACACCATGGGAGGATTTAGGTTGAATATGACCAGATTCCATAAGGGTGCTATGTTGACTTTTGATTTCAGCAAATTTATGAGGAGCAAGGTGGTGATTAAGGGATTGAGAAGATAATACTTAAACTTATTCATATTTAGTTAGAAATTCACATTGTATTTGGATTTATAAGGAGCAAGGTGGTTAGTAGGGGCCTTGAGAAGAGAATACTTGAACTTATTCATATTTTGTTAGAATATCACATGGTGTTTGCTATTTTTATTTTTTTTTAGTATCGAGTGAAATCGGCAATTGGGTGGGCTCGTATTCACGTGACATGGGTTTTATTTCGACCACTACCACTATAACCTCCAGGCATACCCATGTGGTCCCATGTGGTCCCATGTGCAATACACAAATCTTTGCAAGGTTCAAACTAGCAACATCACAAGGAGTGCCTTAACAATGCACTCTATTGCTAATTGATCTACACTTCTGGGACATATTTGTTATGTTTTTACTAAGAGTACGCTAAGTGCATTGAGCTTAATTACCAACTTATGAATTGTAGTGAATTTATCATCCACCTCTACCTATTCCTGAATTGAGTTCTCAACATCCATTGCTTCCATCATGTGCCTGCAATTATTACTACACCCAACTGGAAGTCAATCCACCACACCTCCAACCACAAAACCTTCATAATTCCCACTCACTAGAAATAAGCCTAGGAAATGGTGAGTGGGAGTGCATTCCCTTCATCCTCTTGAAAAAAATACCAAGATACCACCAACCCAATTGAAAAATTGACCAACATATCCGAGTCTAATATCCTCACGACTCAACCGAATCAAGAGAATTATATCAACACTTACTAGACCATTGTCATGCACCATTGTGCCACCCATGCACCACAAGACTAGCCAAAAAACATAATTACACTCCCCATGACCTCCCCTCCTTAGAAAATTGTTCACCCAAATGGGAATTGAGGTGTCAATCCCTGCTTTAAAGGAATTGCATCCAACACAAATCATATGAATGCATGCATCTCCTACCTTATCAATATCGCATTCATGTTTTGCAATGATATCATTGTGAAAAAATACCACCCAATGAACCTCATTAACTAATGCCATCACCAGGACCTATATTTCCAACACCTGGACATAACTTTGAATCATTAAATAAAAAAGAATAAAGTTTTGATGAATTATATTTCAAAAATATATAAAACTAATCTTTGTAATTCAATTTCAATAAAAAAGTAACTAACATTCATGTAACCCCCCACACACATATTGTTGTTCTGATTTAACTATTATTAATTTTATCACTCATATAAATTGTATTAAATATTATATTAGTGATGATGATGATGATGATGATGATTAACGTCCACTAAGACCTAATTGGTCTATCATACCTTAAGACGGTAAGTGATTACTTGTGATTCTTTAGAATTTTGTTTCTCTGCTCGAAAAGCATTAAGAGAAGTTTTCCAAGATCACCATGCTTTTGTTGAGTTAAGAGGTTAGGAAGGTTGGTAGTGTGATCAATATTTTGAAAATGAGATCTAATATGGCTATAGGTTGGACAATCTAAGAGAAAGTGATTTTCATCTTCAACCTTCTTAGTGTCACAAAGGTGACACACTCTTTCATCCCATGGCGTTTTAGGAATTGACGAACACCTAGTTTCACTATGGAGCTCATGAGAATTTATTTTTATCTTAGCAATGCTTATTTTTTTCTTTACACTTGGAAAAACAGATAGATAATTTTGATCTTCTAGATTAGGGTTGATTACATATTTATAATACCTTTATTTTCTTTTTTCCTCTAATTCTTTATCACACCACATTTTTTCCTTAAATTTTGATTTGACATTTTTTTTAATAGTATCTTTATTCTACAAAATGGTTTTTCCATGATTCCCCAATAGTTTAGCCAAGACCGAGCGTCTTTATTCCATTCTCTCTTGAGTTGATGGTGGTTATGACTTGATTTTGAAGAAATTTCCGGTAGCCTCTTGTCTTCCATGTTGTTTAACTTGTTCTTATACATTAGGTATCTAGTCATAGTTGTGCTCTCAATGGGGGAGAGGCTTGTTTCTATGAGGAGGATGGGATAGGGTGTATTTCCTTTAATTTTGAGATTATAGGTTATAAAATTCTTTTGTATTTGCTCTATCTTTCTCCAGGATTCACGAGAGATACTACAACCCCACACTTCACATCCATAAAGAATAACAGGTGTAACAACAGTCTCAAAGAGGAGTTTCTTCTTATCCCAACTCCAAATATCAATTGATTTACAATTGTTTTCAAGCCCATAATAAGCTTTCCATCCCCCAATAATCCGTTTCTCAATGCTATAATTCCAATTGAGCTTATGGTGAATATCAATTCCAAGATATTTGTATAAAGTCACTTCCTCCAAGTTGTTGTTGTCATAAACAAAGGTATCATAAGGGATATTATTGGATTTAATAATCATGACCTTAGTCTTATCAGAATTAACAGTCGTACCCATATTCGAGCAAAATTCCTTGAGGATTCTTAGTTGGTTTTCAATATCATGGGGACTCCTTGCCATAAGAACGATATCATTGGCATAAATAAGAAGATTGATGACAATACCTGTGAGAGTAGGGCCAACACAACCTTCTTTTTCTAAGCATTCTTCTAACTTATCAATGTATATGCTAAAAAGGGTAGGGGACAAGGGACAACCTTGTTTGACTCTGATATTGCAGTTAATATCTTTTTACCAACCCTCGGTGTTTTTAAACTTAGCAATGACATTCTCATACATCCTTATTGTAGCATCCCTCAACTCGAGAGGCACTTTTATCTCTTCCAACCTATTCCAAAGGTTTTTCCTAGGAACCATGTCAAAATCTTTTCTAAAGTCAACAAAACAACAAAAAATATTGGTTTTAGTATTGCAGAAATCCTCTGCAATGATCCTAAAGGTAACATGATGGTCCACAATTGAATGATATCTCCTAAACCCGACCTAGTCTTTATTTCTATTACCGCGACTTTCTAGCCAAATGTTAATCTTCTTTTCCAAAATAATTCCATAAAGCTTGGCTAAAATCGAGCTAATCATAATGGTCCTATAATTAGAGGGAATGTTTTTATCCACATTTTTAAATATATAAACAATGAGGCTTTGCATCTAGGGTTTAGGGAAGCCTTGCTTGATTTCTAAGTTGAAGAGCTTGTGTATGTGAGGGATAAGGATTGGCCCCCCGATTTTAAAAATTTCAGCTTGGTAGCCTTTAATGTCCTTAGCTTTCCCATTTGCGAGCCGCTTAACCCCAAACTCTATGTCATCTAAAGAAAAAAAATTCCTTTGTAGGGACAATAGGAATGGTGTCCATGGCATTAGAGAACTCGTAAATATTTTTAAGGTAGGAATTCCAGTCCGTTAAGGGAATCCTATTATTTTCTTTAGTATTGCGTTTTCGAATTTGGCTCCATAACTTCTTAGGATCCAACTTGTATATGTGTGAAAGTTTTTCTTGCCTTTTATTGATATAGTATATTTTTTTCTTTTTAATTATGGCTTTGTACGTATTGATCTTATCGAGTTTTAAGGGCTCATTAGAAGCATCCCTAATGGATTTCCTAGCAATTTTACATTCTTTATCATACCAAGGGTTGGTTGTTCTATTATTCTTTTTATGGGACACCTTGAAAGAGAACCTGTTAATAGAAGTGGAAAGGGTAGTTGTAAAATTATGATAGAGTTCTTCAATGTTGTCTTTATAAGTTAGGAGGTTTAATTTACTATTTAAATCCTTTAAGAAAATGTCAACTTTACTTTTGTCAAAGCGCAAATTCCTTTGATTATCATAATTTTGTTCAATAGTGCTCCTATGCATGGAGAATTTTAGAGTTAGGGTTAAAGGCTTATGATCAGAGTCAAGCTCATGATCATTTAAAAGGTCAAAAGTTGTTATTTGGTTGGAAACAGGGATATCAGATATCACATAATCTACAACACTACTACCTAGCCCATGAATACAAGTCATTTGGTTGGATTTTGGCCACTTCATTACTCCATTGCAAATTATTAGGTCTTGAGAGCTACAGAGCTTGACCAACTTAGTACCAAACCAATTCTCAATTAGGTCTTCAAAGATTATTTTGTAGCTATTAGATAAAACAAGGTTCGCATCTAGCCATAAAGGATTATGGTTGGATTCATCACTTAAAAGAGTAGCTTGTTTAGTTGCAGTCCTAGCATTAAAGTCTCCTAGCAAGAGGATATTACCTTCATTTTTCAAATTATAAATATCTTGTTCTAAATTATTATAGGGACAATTTTTATCTAGGTTATTTTTCTTATAAAAAGTAGAATTAATAGGTACAAAATAACAAATTGCTATATACATCTTCTTAGAATTGGTGTCTGAAATTTCTATCCAAATGTATTGATTAAGAGGGTCAATCTTATGAAGTTGAATGTGAGGAGAAATGCATTTTCTAATATAACAAGATATGCCTCCTATCCCTCTATGGTGGTATTTTTTGTTCCATGTTGACCACAAGACAATTCCTTCCATGTTAGGGACCTTAGACTCCTCATGCTCCCAAGTTTTAGCTAGATAGATAATATCAATATCACGCGGGATCCAAATTATCATAGGACCTTTGTGCCATGGAAAGCCACAACAATTCCAAAAAGGGATCCCAAGTGTCTCAAATTCCTATTTATTATTATCCTTCTGGTCTCTATCCCTAACAATAGCTTTTCGATTTCTAATTATTGTCCATTTTCCTTTTTTCCTGGCCTCTTTTACCTTTTGAACTTCCTTCCTTAATTCATCTTGGTCTTCGGGAATGAGGTCTTCATTTATAAATATTCCTTACCCTTTTAAGTTAGGATATTTACTAAGTATGCTATATTTATGGTCATTACAACTTACTTTGACAAGGATCAACCTATCTTTGTGATCAATTATTTTTCCTAGCATCTTTGTTTCTATGAGGTAAGTTGTATCAATTTGTGATTTATTTTTTAATTCTTCTTTTACTATTGCTAGCATATCCTCCTCTTGTTGTTCTTTTATACAAAAAATTATGAGGTTCAAGGCTCTTTTGTTACACTCATGGTCCAATTCGATTAGCTTATTCATTTCCTCTTTGATGGGTTTGATATCCAATTTGTTTTCCATATTACTGAGGGTCAAATTGTTGGTTAGTTTTTCTTCTAGCTCTTTAATCCTATCTCTCAAATTGTAATTTTCTTACACCCCTCCTTCTTGGGTTGATTGTTTATGTTTTTCCATTTCTTGAATTCTATCCTTTATTTGAGTTTGAATGGTATCTTCAATTTTTTTATCAATCATTGCCTCTAGCTCTATTTGGAGTTTTACGTCTCTTTCTTCACTCCTTTTTTCTAATGTTTCTAACTCTATTTGGATTTTGGCATCTCTCTCTTCTCTTTTTTTTTCTACTGATTCCATATAATCGTAAAGGATCTCTAGGGTGATTTTGGGGGGCCTCCCCTTGTTAGGCTGAGTTTTTGGAATAGGTGGTGGAGTGCTCATATTGAAAAGAAGAGAAAAAATATGTAACAATTATCATTATGGATTGACTTTAAAATCAACTTTTACTTTTAATTATATAAATTTTATAAAATTTATTTAAATTTTTATTTTAAATTTATTATTCTAATTTGATTTTTTTAATTTTTCATATTCATTATTTTAATCAATTTATTTTAATTTTTTATAATATAATATATTTTTAAATATATAATAATAATAATATTTAATTTGAAGTGGAATTTTTATTTTGAATTTATTATTTTGATTATTTAAATTTTTATTTTTATTTTTCATATTCATTATTTTAGTAAATTTATTTTAATATCTTATAATATAATATATTTTTTAATATATAATAATAATAATAATGTCCACGGGGGTTCGGTCTAGTGGTCAACGAACATACTGTTAAGTCGTTCGTGTTGTTACGCAAGTCACAAATTCAAACCTCGATTTAGCAATCAAGCAAGGCTTTTCTAATCCTTGGACTCAAAGCTTCATTGTACCTATTTTTAAAAGTGGGAATAAAATCAATCTCTCTAATTATAGGACCATTATGATTAGCCCCATTTTATCCAAGCTATATGGATGTATTCTGGAAAATAATATAAGCATATGGCTAGAAAGCCATGGGAAAAGAGTTAAAGATCACCCCAGTTTTAGAGGTTATCATTCAACTATGGACCACCTTATCACACTTAGGATTATTGTAGAGGAGTGTCGCAATAATAAAACTGATCTTCTTTGTTGTTTTGTTAAATTTAGGAAATATTTTGACACTATGCCTAGGACCAACCTCCTTTGTTTTTTTGTTGAGTTTAAGAAAGATTTTGACACTATTCCTAGGACTAACCTTTGGAATAGGTTAGAAGATATAAAATTTCCCTTTAGTATGAGAGCTACTATGGTAAGGTTGTATGAGAACATTATTTTCAAGTTTAGGAGCAATGAGGGCCAATGAGAATAAATTAACTACAATATAGGACTCAAGAAAAGTTGTCCCCTATCCGCTACCCTTTTTTTCATTTAAATTGATAATTTAAAAGATTCTTTGGAAGTTGCAGGTTGTGTTGGACCAACTCTTTCTAGTATAGTAATCATCCTTCTTCTCGATTTCAATGATATTTTTCTTATGGAAAGGAATCTCTATGACCTTATTAAGAATATTAGAAACCTCACATACTTCTACTCTAGTATAGGTATGACTATGAACACTAACAAAATGAAGGTTATGATAATTAAATCCAACAAGATCACCTACTATAATTTTGTATATGACAACAATATCTTGTAGGAAGTGCCTTTGTACTTGGAATTTGTATTCATCACAAGCTCAATTGGAACTATAGAATTGACAAAAGGGTAAATGGAGGGTGAAAAGTCTAATATGGGATTGAAAATAATTGTAAATTAGCATACCTTTGACTATGGGATAAAAAACATCCCATATTTGAGACACTTGTCACTCATGTTATCTTATATGGATGTGAAGTTTGGGGATACAATATCTCTTAAGAATCCTAGAGAAAGATAAAGAAAATCCAAAAGAATTTTATAGCTCATTGTCTCAAAATCAAGGGCAATACACCCTATCCTATCCTCATCATCAAAGAGATAATTTTCCCCATTGAGAGAATAGCTATGATTAGGTACTTAATGTAAAAGAACAATATAAACAACATGGATTAAAAGAGGCTCCCAAAAATTGCTTCATAGTCTAGCCAAAATCACCAAAGGTTCAAGCCAGGATGGCATAATGATGTCAATTCTTAGGCTAAATCATTGGGGAATAAAAGAAGAAGTTATTCTACAGAATAGTGATGATATTAAAAATATTGTACAAGCTAAATGTAAGGACAATCTATGGCATGACAAAGAATTAGAGGATAAAATAAAATTAAAATATTATAAGGAGGTGGTTAACCCTAACCATGAAGATCAAAAGTAGATCTATTTTGACTAGCATAAAAAAGAGAATTAATATTGTTAATCCCAAAAACATCAAGAGGGTTCAAGATGAAAAGAAAATTCTCCTAGAGTGCATTGAAGTTGAAAAGAACTTTCTCCTAGAGTGCCTTAGGTATACCAAAATTAGATCCTAATTTCAAAATATTTGTCACAATATTGACCTTCCTAACCTTCTAAATCATCAAAACTTTAGTTATCTTGAAACGCTTCTCTTAATGTTTTTCAAGCATTAAAATAATATTTTAAAGAAATCCAATTAATCTCTTACTTTTCTTAAGGTATGACACATCATTTTTGGTCTTACTAGAAGTTAACCATGAGCATCATCAATATATTTTTTAATATATAATAATAATAATTAATTGAAAGTGTTACTTTAAATGTAATGATTTAATTACTTAGTTGATAAAGGTGTGCATACATTATAGACCCACTCTTGTTTCTAACATATTGTCTTTAAAAAGACAACACCAACCTAGATCCATATTAAACTCGATAAGGATCAAATTTCTTAAGGTGTAACTTTTTTTATCATTTAGATGTCATGTATTAAATGATAAAACAAAAAAATTACCCCTTAACAAATTTTATCTCTCTAGTGCTTGATAGCTTTGGGTTTAGGATGGATCTAGACTAGCTTTATTTTTTAGATGTTGCCATGTACAAATGTAATTATTTAATTTATTTATTTTATTTTATTTTTTGTTGTCACTTAACATAATTTTATGTGACAACATCTCCCCCATCCCCATAGTCATCATTATTTTTTTATTTTGTACTTGGATGTAGAGCACCTCACTACTTTTGGAGAAAATATACTAGTTGTAGAGCACCTCTATGTAATAAATTCTTAATCCTCAATTGCTCGAATTATAATAATGTTATATATAAATTATTAATATACTTTTAATATTTTTAATTCATAGATTTACTAACTTTTTTCATATAAAGGAAAGGTTTGCACCTAGAGAGATTTGATCTCTCATTGATAGATCCCAAATTGCCCAACATTATATTATAGTAATCCTTTATCTATTTAAATATCATCACAATACCATAATAGTAAATTAAAATTAATTAAATTAAACAATTTTATTTTAAATACAAGGGCAAAAACATGATGGTAAATGAACTATCAAAATATGAATTAGTACTGGATGGTAAATGAACTATCAAAATATGGATTAGTACTGGATCGAGGAAACTGAATTATATTCATATTCTTAAGCATGAATATAATCATGAACCGTGGATCTTAATAGTAAATTAAAATTAATTAAATTAAACAATTTTATTTTAAATACAAGGGCAAGAACATGATGGTAAATGAACTATCAAAATATGAATTAGTACTGGATCGAGGAAACTAGATTATATTCATACTCTTAAGCATGAATATAATCATGAACCGTGGATCTAATTATATATTACTAGAGAGTTTAAAATATGGATTATGACTCTATCGAACTTATATCCATACACTTGGGTATGAATATAGTCATGAAAAGTAGTTCTAATTAAATACTACTAGAAAATTTTGTTTAAGAGGGGTAGATTGATGCTTTATATTTGAATGTTGTAATTTATATTTATTTAAAAAAATACAAATATGAAGAGTTGTCTTATCAAGTGGCTTTATTAGAATGCCTTTGGCTTTAAATTGTGTTTATACAAATTTCCAAAAAATATATACTAATTAATGTATATAACTTTCTCTTTCTATTGGGATAGATATAGTTTTATCTGATTATAACAACTATGAGTATGACATTTTTTTATGATGATTTTTACTATCCACTCGCATCACAATTTTGATCACAAGGACGATGATTATTTTTATTATCCATTCACATTAATTTTGATGATAAGAGGATGACGATTTTTACTATCCACTTACTTACATTGATTTTGGTGTATAGAATCTTAAAAATAATGAGTTAATTGTTTTGTATTATTATTTTATTTGAAGGTGTTTTTCATCATCCACTTTGTAAGTATTTTAAGATTTTTTTATGAATTGTTTAATAATATTTTTGATTGTTTAAATTGACTTTAATAATATCTTTATAGTATTTTAATTTTTCATATCATTTTGATTTTTTTTTTTTTTAATTTAGATTTAATAATATTTTTAATAATATCAATATTCTTTAAAATAATATCTTCTTTTATTTTAAATTGAATTAGTTTTGATTAGGGTTTAAAGAAATTTTAACAAGTTTAATATTTTTAATGTTAATTTTCTTAAAATGTCTCTTTTAATAAAAAGAAATATTAATATTAATTTTTATGAAGAAAACAAAATAAGCATTATTTTTAATTTAAAATTGTAAATTATAAAATAAAGTAATGTATAATTATTTTTATGTGATTATTAAAATAAATAAATAAAACATCATTACAATATTCAAATAATTTCTATAAATTTTAAATTAATAAAATTAATTTAAATAATCAATTACTTTTCTTAAGGTTTGGTAGATCATTTTTGTCAATCATCGTCATCAATATATTTTCTAATATATAATAATAGTAATATTTAATTTGACTTGGTATTTTAAATGTAATTATTTAATTACTTTTATGATAAAAGAGTGCATACATTATAAACCTACTATTTCTAATATATTATCTTCAAAAAGATAACACCAACATAGATCCATCTTATCTAAACTTAGATAGGTATCAAATTTCTTAAGGTGTAATATTTTTTTATTATTTAATTCCAAATTTCTTAAGGTGTAATATTTTTTTATTATTTAATTCCATGTCATGTATTAAATGATAAAAAAAAAAATGTGCCTTAAGAAAATTGATTTTTCTAGGTGCTTTATAGCTTTGAGTTTAAGATGAATCTACAATAATTTAATTTTTTGGATGTTGTCATTTATATATATAGTTATTTAATTTTATTTGTTATTATTTCCTAACATAATGTTATGTGACAACATCTTCCCTATATTATTATTTTTTATTGATTGTAGAGCACTTCTCTTGATATAACCATATTATCTGTAAAACATCTCCTTACAATAAATTCTTAATCCCAACCTACTCAAATTATAATAATGTTATATATAAATTATTAATATTTTTCAAATATTTTTAATTCATACACTTTTAGCACTGGATAAATCCGAAAGTACCCAATATTATATTATGGTAAACCTTTAACCACTTAAATATCATCAACATATTTAAAAATAACAAAATTAAAAAAAAAAAAAAAAAAAAAATACAGTGAAAAGAACATGATCTTGAATGGAGGATCAAAATATGGTAAATGGAGTATCAAAATATAGATTAGGATTGGATTGAAGAACCTAGAAGAACATTATCGGAGTATCAAAATATGGATTAGTACTGAATGGAGTATAAAAATATGGTGAATGGAGTATCAAAATATGGATTAGGAATGGATTGAAGAACCTCGATTATATCCATACTCTTGGGCATGAATATAGTCATGAAACATGGCTTTAGAGAGTTTAAAATATGGATTAGGACTTGATCGAGGAATCTGGAAGATCCTGGAATATATCCATATTCTTGGGCATTAATATAGTCATGAATTATGGATTTTTTTTTTATTTTTTTTTTATAAGTAAAAGGTAGATATTGTTATATTAAAGCTTCATGAAAAAGAGTATACATGACACATAATCGCCAGATGTCCTGCCTGTATAGGAAACCAGGACATCTGGCTATCCCACTGTAGCATGCACACAAAAAATACAGAGAGCATAGAACCACCCTGCCCGTAGGAAACTAGGGGGTGTATTCACGTTTGACAGTATTCTAATGCTATCCAGGCTATGTTCTAGAGGCCTGTAGACCTGGTAAATTACGACAGCAGACAAAAATAAAGACATGCAGACAATAAGACCTGTTAATCGACGCTCCCATCATCATCATTTGCTTCCTCCTCGCTGACTGGGATTGCAAATGGCTGTGCACAGGTTGGGCATTGGCGTTTGGGAGTGACATTGGAGTAGGCCGTGTAAAGCATATCTAGGTGCTGGCTTACGCAGACCGCTCGGAAAATCTGATCATCTACCAGGCTTCTAACTTCAAAAATGAGTTGCAACTGCTCCGGGAGCAAGAGAGGTGGCGAGGGAGGCTTTGGCAGCTTGTCGTCTCTTCCCAGTCATCCTACACCCTCTTCTCCTCCTGTATCCACCTGTGGCTCCTCCTCGATTATGCATGGCGCTATGCAGGGGTATGAGGAGTCTTGGGCGCAGAGGTCGGAGGAGTCTTTGGCGCGGGGTGTTGTCTCCAAACTGATGAAGCAGGTGGGGGGGTCCCAATTGTCGGGGACTGTAAACATTTTACCTTCTGAGAAATCCGGTGGGAGCTCAATGCTCAGATCTTCTTCCACAATTGTGCCTGGAGGTGAGCTCGCTGCCATCCTCGCCTGTCGACGTCTCTGCTTAGCTAGAGTCACTGCACGTTTGAAATCTCGGTGTCGTTTCCTTCTGCAGTCAACTGTATACCAGCTAGCCCCCCTGCGGGGCCTTCCTCTCAACCTCGGCATGGCTAGGACGAAGTTCGATGCTGGGTCGCCAGTAGCTCTACTGCAGCTCCACTGTTCGGGAAGTTTCCAGGGCACAATAGAACTCCCGAGAAGGCTGGTGGGGGGATAAATTGCAATTAGTGCCATTAAAGCCATGAGCTTAATGCTCTGGCTGACCGAACTGAGGTCACTCGTGCCTGGGCTCATCGGAGGACGAAGGCGGTAGGAGATAATGCGCTTCATAACTCACAAAGTGTGTGCTGAGGGCTGAAATAAATGGCCTCCCTCACCTCCTTGCCATGTCCCTCGCTCTGGACTCGTGTCACCCCATCCGGGGTCATGAATTATGGATTTAATTATATACTATGAGAGAGTTTATTTTAAGAGAGGGTAGTTTTGGGTTTTAAGTTTGAACTGTGCAATTTATATTTATTTAAAATATATATATATATATATATATATGAAAAGTTGTATTATCAAATGGTTTTACGGTTTTACTAAATTTTGAATGTCTTTGGCATATGACTAAATTTTGTTTATATTTAATAAAATTACACATTTTTTCCTCCCAAAAAAAATATACTAGTTAATGTATAGTTTCTCTTTTTATTGTGATAGATATAGTTTTATCTAATGATGCTAAGGATTAGTATGACACTTGTTAGGTTGATTTTTACTATTCACTTACATTAATTTTGATGATAGGAGAATATTAAAACATAATGAGGAATTAATTATTTTTTATTATTATTTTATTTAAAGGTGATTTTCATTCTCTACTTTCTAAGTATCAAAATATTTTTTAGAAATTGTTTAAAAATATTTTTGATTTTTTAAATTGAATTCAATAACCATTTTATAGTATCTTAATTTATTGTATTCTCTAAATTAATTTTAATTTTGGGTTAATAACATATTTATAATATCATAATTTTTTCTTACATTTTTTCTTTCTTAAATTTGGATTTAATAATATTTTTAACAGTATCAATATTCTTTAAAGTGATAATCTTCTAAATTGCATTGATTTTGATTAAGGTTTGAAGCATTTTCAATTTTTTTAAATTCGATGTTCTGGGAGCTTGGGAACTAGTAGGGAAAGTCTCCAATTGGCTGGGAATTCTTTTGGGAGCTTGGGAGCTTCAACATCAAGAAAATGAGAGCTTGGGAACTAGTTTTTGAAATATAGAACTTCAAATTAAAATGTAAATATTTATATTCCATTCTAACAAATACATAATTTATTACAAATATTTTCATTATATTTCTTTAAAATATCACTAAACTACACTAAATATTATTAAGTAATTTTTTTTAATAATATTCACTTTATAGTTGTGGATATGAAAAAATGTAATGCATGTGTGTTTTTCTTCAAGCCTAGACTAAACATGAAAGTAAAATAAATCAATACCCTATCCATGGAAAGCATTTGCTCCATTTTGTTGTTGTTATCAACCAATCATATCATTGATTTTGATTGTATTTCCAATTAAAAGAGTGTCACTATTTAGCTTTTCCCAATGAGAACAAGAATAATGATTCAAATTTACAAAAATGTTTGAAGTTTATGTATGTGAAGTTTAATTTTTAAAAGATGTTAAACTTTATGTATGTATTTTCAATTTTGTTTCTCATTTTCTAATCCAATATTTATGGATGTTAAACTTTCAATATTGTGTTAAATATATTTATATATAATTATAAGTACAAATTAAATTAGTAATTTAGATATTGTAGTTGTTAATTGTTGCATGTTCTATAATAACGTTGTGTGGACAACCTTAAATCCATTGTAAAAAAAAAAAAAAAAAAAAACACTTACTCTTGTTCTTCAAGATATCCCATTTTATAACAATCATTTAATAACAATTAATAAGAAGTCGACTTCAACAATAAATTTAGCCATTCACAACTTATTGCAGATATTATGTGTAACAACTGCCAACGTCTTAAGAAGATCACTGTAAATGATGGCAGGTATTGACAGTAATGTGAAGGGTGGCATCGACCCATTCAGAACGTTTAGACTACGTTGAGGAAATCGAATCTGATAGCATATTCTTTCTATTTCCATTTCATCGAGGTGATTACAACGCTACCAGCCACAAGGTCTGCACTCTTCTTGTGCAAGCCCTCCTTACTCTTTTTTTTAAGTTAAAATGACTTGACAACGTGAGGAATTGTATTACCTTTAAACGAAACGAGGAATGCAAGAAAACAACCTTACAAATTATATTAGAACCGTGCAATACTTAGTAAACATTATTAAATACTTATTGAGAAAGCACTACAGCACTCGCACATATAATTGTAATTCGAAAAATGCAATCGAGAATGATTTGATGCGTAATCAGGATGAAGACATGCAGTGAGTGGCGCGTATAAATCTATATGGATGGTGTTGCCAACGAATATACCTGCTTGCTTCTTGTGTGAAATACCAGAAAGTAATATTTAAGAAGCACCCCAAAATCAAAGAAGATGGAAGACAACGAGCACGAAACTATATAGAGGAGTAGAGATCATATTGAAAAGTGGGAATGCAGAGGCGTGTGTTCTCCACGCTCAAGGAGGTTGCTTTATGTAGTGATTTTCAAGCTGAACGTGGCTTGTGATCTTATCCAAAGATTCCGCCACGGAGCCCAAGAATTGACCGCCATTAGCGCACACTGTTTTTGGTTGTCTCTTCCATTTGGTTACATACAATCTCATGTTTTTTAATTTTGACGGATGGCGTGTGTGATGAGCGTGCTGGTAATTATCAATTTTTTTCATATCCTAATGTGAATGTGATGTTACTCGGGAATCCTAATCTGAATGTGATGATATTCAGGAACCTGTTTTGTTTACTTTAGATGAATTTCGTGAGTCACCCAAATCAAACTTTCCCCCCATACTGAGAGGATGCGTGCATACATTTCACCTTAACAATAAATCTGAAAGGAGGGTACCTGCAGCTCTTTAACTTAACAGAACGGAGGGAAGGCAAACTCAGTTTAGTCAGTTGGCAAGGAGGTGAGTTATATTGACGTCTTTATTGTTGAGTCATTTTTGTTTGTACATTAAATCTCAGTCTTATCTAGATATGTCCAAGTATATAAGAAGTATATATGTCCAAGTCTATAAGAAGTCGATATGCAGAGAACGATAGGAAGAGGAGCAACAACAATAGTTGAAGGTAGTAGAAGAAGTATGAGAGCACAAACTCTGTGTGTGTTTGTTAGTTGCAGAAATAGTTTGCAGAAGTCATTGGAGCCGAAGCTCGACATAGTATTGTATTATTTTGTATTAGCTCACAACGTCGAAGTTTATTATATATCAAGTATTTTGTGTGTTATCAAATTCATGTGTATTTTTGAGGTTTTTTTGTGTTTTTGAGTTCATGTGTTAAAGATTAGCACAGTGTCAATAAATCATTCATTGTGTGTTTTATCACAACACCCAGTAAATCGTGTAGTTTGTGCACTGTTTGGTAAGCTTGAGAATTCAGTGAAGAAGTTTTGAGGTGTGCAGTGTTTGACACTTTGTTGCGTACAGTTTCTTGCACGTTGTAGATCCGAGATCTAGTATTAGAGCAGGTTCTATCAGAGTAGGTTGATCGCAACATGTTCTATCAGAACAAGTTCAAGAGTAGTAGCTCTATTGTAAAGTGAAAATATGGCTTCTACTTCAAATCTGCAAACACCCACTTTTACATGCAAGAATTATGAACTATGGTCCTTAACCATGAAGGAATTATTTAGAGGTCAAGCTGTATGAAAGATAGTCGAGAATGGCTATGTGGAACCAGCAGATCAGGCAGTATATAATGCATTCACACAAGCTGAGAATGATGCTTTGAAAGATCAAAGAAAGAAGGATGGAAATGCAATGTTTTACATACATCAAGCCATGCATGAGAGCATACTCCCAAGTGTTGCATCAACAAAGCGAGCCAAGGAAGCATGTAACATATTGCAAACTTCTTCTCAAGGTATGGACAAAGTCCAGACTTCAAAACTACAAATTCTTAGAAGAGATTTTGAAACTCTGTCAATGAAAGACACGGATTGAGTAGATTCATTTCACACCCATGTTATTGGTCTTATAAACCAAATTAAGTCTCATGGTGAAACCATAGAAAACAAAAAAGTTGTTGAGAAAGTAGGAAATTAAGAGTTTTTTTCTAGTTTGGATAAGTTAGTCCAAACTAAAGTTACACTTGGAATAGATATCCAAGTCATTGTCTTAGGAAAATGAAGTATAAATTTTTTAGCTAAGTAGGGAGAGAAAAATGTTATACTTGATATTTATTATGTTTCTCGTTTAAAGCACAATTTGATGAGCACAGGACAATTGTTACAAAAATGATACAGAATCTATATGGAAGACAACCACTATGTGATTATGGATAGATATCAAAGCAATCAACTTATTGCAAGAATTCAAATGCCAAGTAATAGAATGTTTCCATTGAAATTAAAGCCAACCAAGAAGAAAAATACAACGCAAGCTATTGGTAAAGCAAAAGATGTGCAGTTAGACATTAGATTTACAACAGAAAATGCATGCATTTCCAATGAAGAAAATAGTGCACTCGGTATCAAGAAAGGGGAAAGTGGCACAGAGATGCAGGTAACATTTCAATCTAAAGTACATGATGATTCTTGTCTATGGAATTTCAGATTTGGACACTTCAACTTTGGAGGTCTAAAGCTGCTACACACAAAGGATATGGTGAAAGGTTTATCATTAATAGAAAAACTAGAAAGAATATGTGAAGGTTGCATATTTGGAAAGCAACATAGAGAATCATTTCCAGTTGGAATGGAATACAGAGAAAAAGATCCACTAGAAATAGCACAATCAAACATTTGTGAACCAATGCAAACACCATATATACGATAGAGTACATATTTTCTGGCATTCATTGATGATTTCTCAAGAAAGACATGGATTTATTTCCTAAAACATAAATCTAACGCATTGGGTTGTTTTCAGTAGTTTAAATCACTTGTGGAGAAACAAAGTGGTTATTACATCAAGGTTATAAGAACTCACAGAGGAGGAGAATATATTTTGAGAGAATTTAAAAAAAAAAATTAAAGTTCATGGTATCTACAAGCAATTTACCATGCGGTATACACCACAATAGAACGGTGTCATGGAAAGAAAGAACGGGACCATCATGAAAATGGCATGCAGTATGTTGGTAGCCAAACATTTTTCAAATGAGTATTGGGTTGAAGTAGCATCAACTGCACTATACATCATGAACAGATGTCCGACAAAAAGTGTGAGGAACAAAGTTTCTCAAGAAGCCTCGATAGGTATGAAGCACAATGTGGCGCACTTAAAAAAAATTGGTTGTGTCACATACGCACATGTTCCATATGAGATGAGAAATAAGTTGGATAACAAAAGACAAAAATGTATATTTGTTGGGTATTTTGAAGATACAAAAGGATACAAACTCTATAACCCTATCTCAAGAAAAGTCATAATCAGTCGTGATGTTCGGTTTGTGGAAAATGAAGCATGGGATGGAAGCATAGCAAAGACAGTCATAATTATTGATGCTATTGAGCATGATGATACAGAATAAGTGGTGGTTCAAACACCATGTACAAGTCTGTGTGCATTTCCTTCTACAAATGTGATGCAAATCCCAGCACAAACAACTCCAGTAAGACCAATAGGTGCGCAGTCTAGACCAAGAGCGAAGCAAACTCCAGCAAGTAGTCCAAGTAGTTCTACATCCCCAGATCGAAAATTAGCAATTTTTTTACCAAGGAAGACAAGAAATTTGCGCGACATCTATAATGAGAACACAACAAATTCATTTTATGTTTTTGCTCTGTTTTCGAAAATAAATAATCCATTAACTTTTAAAGAACATGTCAGAGATGATGTATGGGCACAAACCATGGATGAAGAAATTAGATGCATATAGAAAAATTAGACATGGAAGTTGGTAGATGTACCTAAAGACAAACATGTTATAAGTTTCAAATGGATTTATAAAACCAAGCAAGATGCAGAAGGAAATGTGCAAAAGCACAAGGCAAGGTTAGTTGCAAGAGGTTTTACACAACAACCTAGAATTGATTTAAATGAAACATGTGCACCAGTTGCATACATGGAAAGAATCAGAACTGTGTTAGTCATTGTCGCGCAAAAAAAGTGGTCAGTTTATCAAATGGATGTAAAGCCAACTTTTTTGAATGGATATTTATAAGAATAAGTGTATGTGGAACAACCACAAGGCTATGAGGTTCTAGGACAAGAAGACAAAGTATACATATTGAACAAGGCATTGTATGGGTTAAATCAAGCTCCTAGAGATTGGTACAGTCGCATAGATACCTACCTCACATAGAATGGATTTCAGAGAAGTGACAGTATGGATATTATGCATATGAATGCAGGAAGAGATAGTATAATCAGAACAAGCAAGGTCAAGATCAGTCAAACAATGAAAATAGTCCCTCCAGTTCTATTTTTATGGCGTGCGTTGAGGCAATGCCTATAGCCCCACCAGTTGATTGCAATGTTGCTCAAGAAATTCCATGTGATATATGGTATCTAGATCCAGGGTACAATAATCACATGACAGGAAATTTAGAGTTGTTTTCTAGTTTAGATAAGTCAATCCAAACTAAAGTTACACTTGGAACAGATACCCAAGTCATTGTATTAGGAAAAGGAAGTATAAACAATTTAACTAAGTATGGAGAGAAAAAGGTTATGCCTGATGTATATTATGATTATGGTTTAAAGCATAATTTGATGAGAACGGGACAGTGGTTACAAAAAAGATACATAATCTATATGGAAGACAATCATTGTGTGATTATGGATAGATATCCAAGAAATCATTTTATTGCAAGAATTCAGATGACAAGTAACAAAATGTTTCCATTAACATTAAAGCCAGCCAAGAAGAAAAATACAACGCAATCTATTGGTAAAGAAAAAGATGTGCAGTTAAACACTGCATTTACAGCAAAAAGTGCGCGTATTTCCAATGAAGAAAATAGTGTGCGCGGTATAAAGAAAGGAGATAGCTATGGAATTTATGACATTCATTGATGATTTCTCAAGAAAGACATGGATTTATTTACTAAAACATAAATCTGACGCATTGGGTTGTTTTCAGCAGTTTAAATCACTTGTGGAGAAGAAAAATGGTTATTACATCAAGGTTCTAAGACCAGGCAGAGGAGGAGAATATATTTCAAGAGAATTTCAAAAATTTTGTAAATTTCATGGCCTCTACAAGCAATTTACCGCGCGGTATACACCACAACAGAACGATGTCACAGAAAGAAAGAATAGGACCATCATGGAAATGGCACGCAGTATGTTGGCAGCCAAACATTTGTCAAATGAGTATTGGGTTGAAGGAGTAGCAATTGCAGTATACATCATGAACAAATGTCCAACAAAAAGTGTGAAGAATAGAGTTGCTCAAGAAGCCTGGACATGTATGAAGCACAATACAAATACAAATTCGCAAGTTTACACAAACCCAGTTTAGTCAGTTGAAAAAAAGAGGTGTTATTTAATGAAGCCGATCTTAATCTTTCTCGAGTCCAGTTAATTACATAGAAGTCAATTGTATTTATTGACGTCTTTATTGTTGAGTCATTTTTGCTTCTACAAAAAGTCTTAGTCTTATCTATATATGTCCGAGTTTGTAAGAAGTCGATATGCAAAGAGAGATAGACACATAGCACAGAAGCAACAACAATAGTTGAAGGTACTCGAAAAGTCTGAGAGCACAAACTCTGTGTGTGTTTGTAAGTTGCAAAAGTCATTGGAGCCGAAGCTCGACATAGTATTGTATTTTGTATTAGCGCACAACACCGAAGTTTATTATATATCAAATATTTTGTGTGTTATCAAATTCATGTGTATTTCTAAGCTTTTGTTGTGTTTATGAGTTCATGTGTTAAAGATTATCAGAGTGTCAATAAATAGTTCATTAAGTGTTTTATCACAGCGTGTAGTAAATTGTGCAATCTGCGCAGTAGAGTTCAGTCACTAAGTTTTATGACGCACGGTATTTGAAAATGTGTTGCACAGAGTAAGTGTGCGCATTGTGGATCCGAGAGATTCTACTAAAATGTATCAACCACCATAAGTTCCTGCTAAAATAAATACATACATGACCAAAGTATCGTGATTTGGCTCAACTCTATTGTTTGTTGTTCAATAAATTCTAAATTTAGAGACAGTAATTGTCTTAAAACGTTTGACAATGAGAACATTAGTTCAACCCATAAAATAACGAATTCAGTCTGGCATAATCTACTGAAAAGTATGCAGATTTTCAATACTGTTTTAACTTGCAAAATTCCAATTGCCCAATGCATGAAAATTGTGATATATACTTTTAAACTGAAAAAGGAGGGAGGGCACGCGCAAGGAGCGTACCGACCTTGTGGCTGATAGCACTGTCATCACTCCAGAGATGGAAAGCGTGCTGACCTTGTGGCTGATAGCTCTGTCATCACTCCACTGAGATTACATTCTAAAGGTCCGACGTCACGATTGACATCATTGTGGGAACAAGACATCATTTGTGGTTTGATACATACGCCCTCTCCAACGAGTCCAAGTATGTAAATTGTGAAGTTTCGTGTTCAAGTTGACCTGGCAATTATTATAAAATGTGGTAGGTTGAATTGAAACATCATTGACATGAATTGCAACCTTTGTTGTTTTATGCGTTGCATTCACATAATTCCCTGTAGTATAGATCCATATCAGAATTATTAAAAAAATATGAATTAAAATTCATATCAGAATTATTACATAAAATATGGACTAAAAGGGTTTTTTTTTTTAATGAAAAAAATTATATTTTTATTAATACAACAAAAATATATAATCAAATGTATATGATATTTCTAAGTGTTATTATTCCCTTTACATGACATTTCTATATCTAATCCATCATCACAAAAGACTGAAGTTTGTTTTTGCTCAATTACATCTACAGATTTTTTAGAAAAACAAAAATGATTCATAATACAATAACCATTCATGTAATGGTATGTGAAAGTCTATCTATTTATAAAATCTCAAATATAGCATTGAAAAGACTATATTTTGCACTATTTCCATTATGGGTTAGTGTAATAATTTAGGTTCCTTGGTCCAGTACAAATTTAGCTTTTGAGAGTATATTTACAATAGTGTTCATGTTGTTATAAATATGAGAGAGATGTATATGTGAAAAATGTAGGTAGGTTGAGAAAATCATCATAAAAGGGTGGTAATGTAAATTTCATGAAAGTAATTTCTTCATGTATCCAATGGATAACCAACATTGAGTCTCAAAAAAATTGTAATTGGGTTACACCACATTCTTGCGCTAGTTTTAGGACCAACTTTAAAGCCATCATTTCATAAATCTATTGGTTTCTTCACCAATTCCACCTATAAAGGAAACACTATTCTCTGAAGAAAGGTATAGTATTCCTCGTGAACCTCCCTTAGAAGGGTTCCCTTGTGGAGCACTATCAAAAAAAGGCCATGGAATATTATTATTTATTGGCACTTCACCTTGCTTACGAGGGATAACTTATTCCTACACATATGGATAAGAATTTAAGATATTTATGGCATGAACATCACATTTAGGGAGGGGTGTCTCTTTGTCTTCAAACAACTTAAGATTTTTGGCAAGCCCTACTCCCCAAACTATGTTGAGATGAAGTGCTCTGATCTTGGAAGCCTCCTTTTTGTTGCACCAAGTTTTGAAGGCCTCTTCGAGACATCCTCCTTCCCATAAATTAGCAATCCCTATTAAATTTACCACCTCTTTCCATACTTCTTTGGTGTATGGTAATTCCAACACGAGGTGAGCAATAGTTTCTTCTTCTTTATCACATTGACAAAACCATCTTGGACCTATAAAATTTATCTCTTGGAGAACATCCCATGTGGAAGCCTTATTCTGTAAATGCATCCACATAAAGATCTTATTTTTGGTTGGGAATTTTAAATTCCATATAATTTTCCACCGTCAAATCTGTTGGTATTATATTCCTTATTCTATGAGTTCTGTGTAGCCTAATCTAGGAACATACGCTCCAACAGGATTCAATAAAGATATCAGTTGGTCCTCTTTTTCCTTGAGTTTGACATTGCTAACTATTTAGCATACTAACACTCTAAAAACATGTGTTTTAGAGTCTTAAATTGTTGAAAATTACAAAAAAGACCCTCAAAAACTCCATTATCGACTAGCTTGGCCTTGGATAGAACCACATGATAAATCACCATCTACGCAAAAAATATCAAGTCAAAAGAAAGCCAATATGACCAAACACTATGCATCCAATGCATCCTTCTTGCCTATGAATCGCTACATATCTAGTGAGCATTTAGAAATGGGGATAATAGATGCCTCTAATGAGGTATAGAATATGGACGACGAGACTTGTACCATTGAAGTGGTTTTAACTAAAACACCAACTACAATCTCTCTGAAAATGCTTAGACATTCCAATATTCAATTTATACAACTCAACCTCACGCCATCATAGCTCCTTAATTGAAGAATGATTGGAAATAAGGATACCATACACTTGAGCAAGGGCACACCACTTCTTCCAAGAACATGAGACTACATCCCACAAATCACCCTTGAGAAACATGCCATTCCTACTTAATTTATGAGACAAAAAATGGGGCATATCTACCACGCATGAATCCTAAAACCTTGAACTCCAAATGAGATTGAAATCTAAATCCTAACTACCCCTACTTCCTTTTCATTTCCAATAAACCAAACTAGCAACCACCTTCGAGGGAATCCAAATGATTTGAAAGATGAAGTATCTAGACATCTGACAGAGATGAAGAGACAAGTTGATATTGCATAGTCTGAAAGAGCCCCGAACTCTACCTAAATGTTGGGTTAAAAGCACATGATGACAAAGTAAAATATGCCAATTAGGAGTTGAACTCTCTAGACATCACACCAACCACTTGCTCAATAAAATACTCCCTTAACTGGAAACATCTATTTAACCAAAATCCCCCTTATCCCTAATCATGATAAAAACATCACGTTATACTAAGAAAAGCTCTCGATATCCACCATAATTAGACCACATATAAGCTCTCAAAATCTACTCATGTTGTAAAACTAAACCTAATTGAAAAACCAACAAAACACAAGACGCCTCCTAAAGAATGCAACCAACCAACAACATTTAATTTACCTACAAATGAAAGGTTATTGTGATTCCAAATATAAAACTTACTTTGCAACTTTTGCAAACACCAAGCACACATATCCACTTAACATAACTCAACTCCAAAAGGAATCCCTAAATATCATGTAATAACCCGATACCAAATATAAAACAAAGTACCGGAAATTTTATTAAATTTTAAAAGTATGCATGAACAAATATAAAAAAAAAAAATGTATTACTTGTATTTATATCTCATAAAAATATAGTTAAAATGAAAAAAATGTTACTTTAACCAATTTTATCATGCATATGGTTTTGAATATTTTTATCATGAATATGGTTTTTAATCTCGAGTATCTTTTTATATATAAAAATAAAATCATTACAAGCATTCTATATCCTTGATCATTGTACATGGATTTCTACATTTTAAGTAGAAATAAATGTATAATATAATAAAATAATAATAATAATTAATACAGTTTTTTTAATAAGTAATAATTAAAAATATATATATTATTATTTCATTACTAATGACAATGCAATGAACTATTCTTATTAGTTCTTACTCTTCGGGATACAATGACTAATAGTAATCAATTTTTATGTGTTGCATTAATATGGCACGGAAACCAAGTAATTAAACCAAAGTTTTAAGAGTTAAATGCACATTTGAAAGTAGCATTTGGTTTTTAGGTCAAAGTTTTAACTTTGAAGCTTTATTTGGCCTCTTCCCGAGGCAGACCCTAACCATATATTACCTTAAAAGCACTTTTAAATGCATATTTGATGAGTAAAGTTAACGAATAGTCATTGATATGATACTACCTTACATGGAATAAAGACTACAAGCTATTTATCTGAGCTCATTCTATTGTATTAGTCTAAAGTAGTCATACTTAATTGATGTAATATGAGTGTGTACCATTGAATTTGATTGAATATAAGAGTTAATACGAGTCTATACTTGTCACTATGATAGTAGTATCTCCATATCATATTGGTGTTAATTATACCAAATACATGGATTTGATTGAGTTAGATCTGTGAGCTTATAGTATTGAATACGAGGAATAACAACAAGTAATGATGATTATTGATATAACATTGATTAGGGGAAAGAGTATTGTTTCAATCCTTATAATAGCTAAGAGTTAAGCTAGTACCTTCTTAGTACTATGATATTATGTAAATACCATGGATGTAATACTAGTACTAATAGTAATAACGATGATAGAACTGGTAGGATAAGTAGAGTATACAACATAACATTGTGATATTGATATACAAGCTTCACCTATTTGATTACATTGGTCTAATATAACTAATAGCTTACATATTACGGATATATTGATTCCATTGGTACTTATGATCATATTCAGGGATAATCATGACATATACCATTTCTTTGATGCTTGTTCTTATCATATTCATAGTATATACATTTTGGAAATGACGTAAGTGATAAACAGTGATAACATGATTACTAGATTAGTGATGATGAGACTCATTGACATTACATTAACTTTACTATTACCTTATTATTTCATTACTAATAATAATGCAATGAACTATTCTTATTAGTCCCTGCCCTTCGGGCTACAGGGACTAATAGTAATCAATTTTTCTGTGTTGCATTAATATGGCACGGAAACCAAGTAATTAAACCAAAGTTTTAAGAGTTAAATGCACATTTTAAAGTAGCATTTGGTTTTTAGGCCAAAGTTTTAACTTTGAAGCCTTATTTGGCCTCTTCCCGAGGGAGACCCTAACCATATCTTACCTTAAAATTACTTTCAAATGCATATTTGATGAGTAAAGTTAACGAAGTCAAGTAATGCTAGAACTAAGTCTAGCATTACTTCCTGGCATTAAATGTTAATTCCTCTTTAACCATCTTAAAAATTGGAATGTCTATGAGCCACCTTGTCACACGTTGCTTGTATCTGGGAGTCTGCATGCTAGTTCTTTGCATGCTATCCATGTATTGTGACATATGCTCCACTACTCCTTCTTACCTAGTATTCCTACATACCTTTCTTCATACCTAGTATTCCTACAAATTTGAGCAACCGCACGGCTACATGCCAAGAAAAAATGCCCCTACAACTCAATTTTTGGGTCATTTTTTCCCTGTATTATCTGTACATTTTAGAGTTTCATGTTTGTAATACAATTTCCTTTCACATTCTTTCTTTGGATTTGAATCCCCAAGAGACTATGTTGTGTTCCTTGCTTGAGTTGCTTGATTTGTTTGACTAGAGCTCTGATGGAAGTTTGGAGCCACAATTTTGGATGTTAGGGACCTAACCCACACATAGGTAGAATAATATATTCGGATGTAACAAAGGTCAATATTAATAAGGCCTTGTAATAAAGTATAATAAGTTGAATGTAAGAATACCTAATAGAATATTCCGCTTCTAGAAGGATCTTCCTCTGGATGGTTCTTTTGATAGACATATTTAGTATAAATAGGATTAGAGGGTATGAGAACCCTAGCTTGAATATTATTGTAATAGATCTCTGCTCGACTGGAGGTTGCCCCCTTGAAGAGGCCCGTGGACATTTCTCTATGAATCAAAGTGCTCTTTCTGATGTTATTTTGATATCATTTATGTGTTATTGTGGTGTTGTTCTGGTTATATTGTTGTTTATCTACCATTTCTAGAATTGTATTTATGTTCTGCATACTTTTTATATATGGAATATTACAAGTGGTATCAGAGTACCTTCCTCGGTAGAAATTGTGGGTTAAATTTTTTTTCACGGTAGAGACGTATTCCATCATCTTAAATCCACTGAGATATGTCGTTATGCTACATGCATAACATAAACCAAAAAATATAGTTTGATACCCGGGAGTTGAATATCTTCTAAAAGGAGGTGCTCTTATGAATCCTTATTTTTATTTAGACATATATGTCTGTTGTTGATTCTAAAATCTGAATCTTCTCGATGGAGGAGTGTCCCTGTAATCTTCCTTGTGTATCTTCCTATCCCCTTTGATTGTTTCTGCATATATTTTTGGGTATGTTTCTTGCTTTGTTGTTTTGTAGCTTGATCCCTTTTCTGTCTGATTGTATTCAAATCCAGACTTGTCAAGATGAGATTTTTTATTGTTGTTAATGTCATCCAAAACTTTTGAGCTATTCTGCATATTTTTCTTTTGAATATCCTTTCTTAATGTCACAATTTCTTCTTCCAAATTTCCAATGTTCCTATCCTTTTCTTCTACTTGTTCTTTGAGTGCTTCTTCAATTCTTTTATCTTCTTCTATTTGAACCTTCAAATTTTTAATCATTTTTTCTAGTTCTTAAGTATCATGTTTATTGTCTAGTTCCACTTGTAGATTCTTGTTTTTGCTCGCTTCTCTTCTGATAACTTCTATGGTACACATCAATTTTTCTCGGTAGTCAACTTTTGCCTCTTCAATTTCTTCTTTAGCTTCTTAATATTCTTCTTTGGAGTCTTCTTTATCAGAGTCGTCTACTGCCATGAATAGAACTCTTCATGTCTCACTGTCAGTGAATTCATCTTCATATGATGATGAGATGTCTTCTTTGGTGCATAAGCTTTTCTTGAAAACTTTCTTTGTAGTTCTTTTGCCTTTATATGTTTGTTTTCCTTTTGAGTAACCTTCATCATTTATCTTTTTCTTATGAGGACATTTGTTATAAAAATGACCAATACCATCACAATTAAAACAGATTAAAGGAAGCTTACCTCCATACCTATTGTCCGTTCCCTTGTTCAGTCTTTTGACGAAGTTGGCCACTTCTTCATCATCTTTCAAGACATCATTGTTGTTTCTATGTTCTTCTTGTTTCTTTTCCTTTTGATTTGATCTTTTGGATGATTTGAAGGCTGCTTCTTTTACATTTCGATTTTCTTGTTCAGTTCTCATTTCATATCCTGTGAAGATTTCATGCAATTCGTGCATGCTTATTGAGTTTAGATCTGATCTTTCTTCTAGTGTCGATATCTTAGGGTCAAATATCATAGGAAGATATCTTAGTACCTTTTGAACAATTATAGATTCTTCGATTTCTTCTCCCAATCCTATGATTGCATTCACTATTTCAACTCGTAAGAAGTAGGCTGCAATATTCTCATCTTCCTTCATCTTTAGTTGTTCGAACTGACCTCTGTAATTTTGAATCTTTACTGCTTTGACTTTTGAATTGCCTTCATAAATATTTCGAATCTTTTCCCAAATATCTTTAGCGGATTTACAATGTGAAACTTTGGTGAATATCGTTTCACTAGACCATTCAAAAGTACATTTGTGGCTTTGGAATTATTCTCACCGAGTTTCACTTCTTTTTCATTTGTTGGTGGAACTGTCGGTCCTGTGTATCCATCTACAATTGATTGTCAAATTTCGAATCCCTGTGCATGTATATATGTCTTCATCCCAATGCTCCAAAAAGCATACTTTTGTCCATGAAATTGTGGTATTCCATTTTTATACAAGTTGTTTCTCTCCATGATCTACCTTTCAGTGGTCAAACTGATTTATGAAGGAACTGACTTTGATACCAATTGTTGTATTACTGAGAGGGGGGGGTGAATCAATAATAGAGAAATTGTAACCTTCTTAACCAAATAATACAAGTGTTATATCAATGTATAATTATCATCCAATAATGATCAATGAACAAATGAACAATCATATACATGCACAGTACACCAATGTTTTACGTGGAAACCCAAAGTGGGAGAAAACCACAAAATTATTTGTCTTATATGTCTAGATGAATTACATTCATTGGAAGCACCAACTTTCTTTGTTTTCTAACTGCAATAGGAAGGAGGCTCCAACCCCCTAGTTTCTCAGGCTACAACTTGAGGGAAGATCTAACTCTAGAATTCTCTGGCTACAACCAAAAGGAGGCTACAAACCCCATTGTTCTTCGGCTACAACTAGAAGGTGGATACAAACACATGTCCTTGCCCCATCCAACCGTCGTGAAGTAGAAGTATAATGATGGAACCACTATCACACTATCACTGTGAGATATACTTTTGTAAACTTGTACCAATAAAACTAAACCATGCATCAACTTGTACCTTAACCTGTACCATAAACAAGTGCATCAACCATGCACCAACCTGTACCAAACAACCTATAATCAACCTGTACCATAAACAAGTGCATCCAACCATGTACCAAGTATGTACCAATCATGTGTCAACTATTCATCAACTATGACTCA
>ML789691.1:332886-346442 GCA_009831015.1 Picea engelmannii
CAAGTGAAACAAGAATGTTCCTTCTATCCAAAAACTTGTTACACTAAGAATATTACGATCACTATGAATGGTGAAAAACATGAGGTGGTTCCTATTTTTGGACTGTGAGGGGGCCGCGGGTGCTCAGCCCTGTGGCCAAGCCACAGGCATACCCACGGCTTGGCCATAGGGCTAAGCACCCACGGCCCCCTCACAGTCCAAAAATACCACAATATAAAGGTTACACTAAGAATATTCCTTACACTAGCAATATAAAGGTTACCAAGCGAAACAAGAATGTTCCTTCTATCCAAAAACTTGTTACACTAAGAATATTACGATCACTATGAATGGTGAAAAACATGAGGTGGTTCCTATTTTTGTACTGTGAGGGGGTTGCGGGTGCTCAGCCCATTGCTAAGCCGTGGGCATACCCATGGATTGGCCACAGGGATGAGCACCCGCGGCCCCCTCACAGTCCAAAAATACCACAATATAAAGGTTACACTAAGAATCTTCCTTACACTAACAATATAAAGGTTACCAAGTGAAACAAAAATGTTCCTTCTATCCAAAAACTTGTTACACTAAAAATATTACGATCACTATGAATGGTGAAAAACATGAGGTGGTTCCTATTTTTGTACTGTGAGGGGGCCGCGGGTGTTCATTCCTGTGGCCAAGTCGTGAGCGTACCCACAGCTTGGCCACAGGGCTGAGCACCTGCAGCCCCCTCAGAGTCCAAAAGTATCACAATTTAAATTTAAAACAAATATTTTAAAATCTTTATAACAACAATTGTTTCGAAACTTACCTGTTGCAAACGCAATGATGACCCCTGCGCTCATGACGTCTCGACGACCCCTGCGCTCACGACCTCCCGGCGACCTCCTCACACAACAGCTCATGATAACGACTACAAACAATAGCAAACGACAAGAAATTTTCTGAAACGTTTCAATATCGATGTGTGGTTAATATATAAACAATCTTTCGGCCGAAAGATTGTTCGGCTGAACAAATGTTCGGCCGAACAATTGTTTGGCCGAAAAAGGATTGTCGGAAAGAAAATATGTGGCCGACCAAATTTGTACACGCAAATCGAGGGGGCGATTAGTGCATCGTTCGATTTGACGTTTATTTTTTTGACCGAAAAATAGTTCAGCCGAAAATAATATCTTTCGTCCGAAAACGATTATTGGTTTGGCCGAAAAAAAAAAATTCAGAATTTTGGAGACCTGATTGTCACGAAAGTGTAACCCACCTCCGTGATTTCACCCAAAAAGTATGCAAAACAAAAATAAAATGCTAGAAATGATTCTAAGAGAAATGTTCGCAGGCCTCTTCGAGGGGGCAACCTCCAGTCGAGCAAAGCTCTATTACAATAATCTCCAAGATAGAGTTCTCATACGCTCGACTCCTATTTATACTAAATATGTCTATCAAAAGAAGCATCTAGAGGAAGATCCTTCTAGAAGCAGAGCTTCTATTAGGTCTTCTTACATTCAACTTATTCTATTTTATTGCAAGGTCTTATTAATATTGACCTTTATTACATCCGAATATATTGTTATGCCTATGTGCGGGTTAGGACCCTAACAATAACATTTAAGTTCAAATTCTATACATCATTTTCTATCTGTTTTAAAAATAAATAAAAAATTTAAAAATTTCCATTAAAATGAAGATTTTAATTAAAAAAATTTAATTAAAATTGTCGAAAAAAATACATATTTTCGTTAATCATGTGAAAGATCATGCATCTTCCACATTAGGGCTTTAGAAAGAAAATGTATGTAGTAAGATGTTCAAGGGAGAAGTAATACATCAAAGAGAGGAAATGTATTAAATAATATTTTTCTAGTAGTTTAAGTTTGTATTATGAAGTGTGGTATACCAAATTACGGCTTTAAGAAGAAAATGTATGTAGTAAGATGTTCAAGGGAGAAGTAATACATTAAAGAGAAGAAATGTATTAAATAATATTTTTTTAGTAGTTTAGGTTTATACTATGAAGTGTGGTATATTAGTGATGAATTAAAATTTAATGAAAAAATTATATTTATATATATAACAAAAATTTCATATATGAAAGATTGGGTTATTTTTAAATTACATAATAACTTTTTTATTAATACCAATCTACCTAAGGGGATTAGGTTCCCTATTATTTGGAAAATGTATACATTATGGAAAACTAATTAACACCCATCGATACATTGTAGAAAACAAACTTACAATAAAAGAGTACAAAGACGAGAAAGATTGAGATGTATCTTCCATACGAAATGCATAAGATATAGGCTTAAAAAAAAAAACCAATGAATAGAAAATCAACAATATTAAAATTTCTTCCCTACATAAATTAAATACAATTTGCTCTCGACCAATCCAAAGAAAAAAGAAGAATGAACATCTTAAAGCTAAAAACCCTCAATATAGATAGGCTAGCTGGGGGGCTACTTAAGCTTTACCATCCATTTCCTCTCCGACCCAACTCATATTATTAAAAAAACGTAGTCAATGGGATTCATCATACCTATGAACCACCCTTAGGTCTTATCGATGCCCCACACACACATATGGTCAAAAAAACATGTAACCAATGGGGTTCATCATATCTCTAAACCACCCTTAGGTGTTATCGATGCCCCACACACATAAGGGGTCACTCCCAAATAGATACGCATATAACAAGTGACAATATTATCTTCAAAAGACTTAGATGTTCATGTTGCTCTGGTCTAAAAGAATCTATACCTAGTTAATGGCTATAAGAAGTTCAACGTAACAATTGGAAAATACAAATAAAGAAGTTCAACGTAACAATTGGAAAATACAAACTTAGTTAATGGCTAGAAGAAAAAACATTATCTTTAAAACAAGTGAAGAATAATTATCATTATAGATATATGCAGTATACATAGAACAAGATAGATAATTTAATAACCCAAAACAAACTTCAAACTTCTAGATGATAGCTTCCAACTTCTATGATCAAACATTGCAAAACTAAAAGCTAGTGTCAATAGAATAAGGTCTTTCTATACAACCATTGATATAAATACGAATTGTATAATTACAAATCGAATGGAAAATGGTGTAAGCATGTTTATTAGTGACTTTAAAACAATGTAAAGTACATTGATTAAATAAATTTAAATGCTAAGTAAATATGACCAAGCAAAAATGATAGGCTTAGCTATAATCCTAGGAGAGATAAAGAAAAGTAAAAGGTTAAAAGCCACCAATTGCAATCCCTGCCAAAAGTATATCCCTTTCCGAACTTTTGTAGATTTGAAACTACCTCAAGAGAAGACAAAAAGCAAATGAAAAACTTGAACTAGATCTTCATTAAATTTTCCATTAGATTTTAACAATCTAACTACTAGTCAAAGGTTTGAATGCCTCCAAGAACGGGTTAATCTCCGTCAGTTAAAGAGCATGACGAGTTTTCTAATGGTAAAATGGTAGGTACTCTTATTTCCCAATTTAAAGGAATACTTATGTTTTGGTTAGCAAAGGTAACGACTTTAGCAAAAGATAAATGATACCAATAAGTACAAAGTCGTACTATAAATCCGAGACAAAATTATATCGAATCATTAAAAGATATTAAGGTAATAATATTTGGCTGAGAAATATTAAGCAACATGTAGTGAGCTATAGCTTAGTACTTGATTCATTTTGTTTGTAGGATATATATTATTTATCATTTAATGGACATGATACATAATGATTCAATCATTAATTCATTGTATGATGCTTAATATTTCTCATTCAAATTACATAACAAATTTCACATGATAATAACCTCCCTCAAAAAGCTTCTGAGTTTATTTATAGTAACCACTATTTTCTACTTTTTATTACTTTAGAAATATCCTTCCAACACACTTATGATCAAGGTGTCTACCTCTTTTTACAAAAACAAAAAAATATTGAAACATGTAATAAATGTGTAATTGTACAAAAGTTAACAATATCTTCGGCTAAGACTTTCATTTATGATACGATGCATTAATAAGTACCACCATCATGCTGGCACACAAATATCTATAAATTTAAACCCAATTTTTTTTATAAGTACTGCATTTATTAGAATCATGATATGTGTAGTCTTCAACAATAACCACGATGTGTTTAACAAAGATCAAATTATATTGTTCATCATATATCCATATATGATATTTATTTCCACAATGTGTTTGAAAATGATCCAATTTTATTATCAATCATATCATATACCCATTTTATCTTAGAAGAAAATATATGATATCTATACCAATAATAAAGAACTAAATGGAATTCTTGAAAAAACTCTTTCATGGACCTGTAAATGTAATAACATTTTTCATACCTAAATTGGATTTGTCTCATCACTCGATCTAGTAATCATCTAATGAGTATTTATAACGAAGTCCATAATGTTTCTGATTATGAGCGCTTTGATGTTGGCTTGGAATTAGAACATTCTCCTTTTTCCATTTGAGCAAATGCAATGCGACATAGTTGATTTTCTGAATATTATCCTTCCCTTGAATATGTTCAACCTCACAATCAAAAGTTTTAATAAAACTCTACGATCAATTTTATGTCCCATGTTTATCTAATGTATGGTGAATTTGTTTTGCTGGGAGATCCTTTAAGTCCTTTATAATCAAATTGATTGAATATAACTTGTGTGGGAGAATGAATAATCAAAAGGCTTTTACAACCTTGACTAGAGTATAAATTTCAACTTTTGTATTATGATACATATCTACAATATTTGGTCAAACTCTAGAGTCATACTTTCATAATTCATCATCTTGTAATAATGCTACTCCCCATCTTGTTGTTGAATCATATGTCTGTACAATATATGGACCATTACTAATGGAGATTTTCAAGGGAGGTGTATGTTGGGATTTTTCTTTTATTTTTCTTTGATTTTATCATGGTGGTAGTGGACAAGATTACCAAAGATGCCCATTTTATTCCAGTAATGCTTACTCTCAAGGTAGCTAGCAGAGTTGATATCTATTTGAGAGAAATAGATCGATTGCATGGAATTCCCAAGACAATTGTGTCTGACAGAGATCCAAAAATTACTTCAAAATTTTGGCAAGCTTTGTGCAATGGATTTGGAACAAATCTGCATTTTAGCATAGCTTATCATCCAGAGTCAGAAGAGCAGATAGAAAGGGTGAATCAAGTAATAGAAGATATGTTAAGGATGTATGTCATGGATAAACCATCCAAATGGGAGGATTATCTACAATTGGTAGAGTTTGCTTACAACAATGGGTATCAAGCATCGTTGAAGATGATCCCATTTGAGACACTCTATGGCAGGAAATGAAACACACTAGTCAGTTGGGACAACCCAGCAGACCGTGCAGTAGTTGTTCCAAAACTACTTAGAGAAATGGAAGAGTGGATGATAAAAATTAAGTAGAATTTAAAGGTTATGCAGGACAAGAATAAAAGTTATGTTGATAAGGGAAGAACTCACTAGGAATTTAGAGTGGGTGATCATGTGTTTCTAAAAGTAAAGGCCAACAGAAGTTCCATGAGATTGGGAAACAACTCAGAATTGGCAGCACCATTTTTTGGGCCATTCGAAATCCCGGAAAGGATTGGGCCTGTAGCATATATGCTTGTCTTTCCTGCATCAATGCACATTCATATTGCATTCCATGTTCCCTTGTTTAAAATATGTATACCTGATATTAATCATGTCATTGATTGGAATGTGATTCAAGTGGAACAAGAAGGTGGTTTTCAAGTGCATCTGGTGTGCATATTGGATCAGATGATCAAGCATATCTGGAATCGATCCATAGGGACAGTAAAGGTCAAATGGACCTGGTACAATCTTGAGGATGTGACTTGGGAGCATGAGGATTGTAACATCTCGCTCTGGCACACTGAGCGAACTTATTCTTTGAGGACACTTGCTCACAAGTGATCTGGATTATTATGCTATTAAAACACTTGATTTTGATTATGAGGCGTGATGGGTTGATGACATGTTGTTTTACTTCATTGACATAGATAGGTGCTATTGACTCAGTTTACTGAGTGTGCAGGATTTTGGACCTCGAGGATGCAGAGGCATAGATGGAACCCATTGGACTCTGGATCGATTCAAGGAGTGTACCATTGGGGTTTGATTGTTTTACTGTGATATTAGTGCATCTGATTAAATGATATGATATGGATATGTTCTGACATGATTTGTTGATGATGTAGGCTGATGATAGCTTGCCGACCAAACTCACATGTGGAGTAAAGGGGTCACGCACGACTACCATAGATGTTGAGGGAGAGATGTGGACAACAGTCCTACCACAGCCTACTAGCACACCTACCGTGGCTTGAATTGTAGGTTAACGTTTACCTAGTTCGAGAGGACCCATGATGCCGTGAGGGCAGACTGTGATAGTCCCTCACGATGATTCTAAGGGGCATGCAATAAGGCGGGGGGCTTATTCCTTAGAGACCCATAGTCTCCCACAACTTCAACTGGCAGAGTATTGACTCCAGGGGTTATTGATGTCTACCAAGTCAGTCAAGAGGTGAGTGGCACCCTTGGAGCACATGGTGCATCCTGAAGGGCATGTCACGCGAGAAAAATTGAAAGAGGCGAGTGGCACCCTTGGAGCACGTAGTGTGTCCTGAAGAGCATGTCGCGCAAGGGAACAGATGAGGAGAGTGGCACCCTTGGAGCACCTAGTCCGTCCTGAAGGGCACGTAGCATTGTTGATGATAGAGGAATGAGCCTAGATGGCCTTAGGATGAATAACATGTTAAGTATTTCTAAAACGAATTCCCTAATTAAATGTCGCCCAGTACAAAAATTTAAGGTCTAAGTCTAAATTACGCTAGTGGTAAAATTTTGTCTATCTATAAAAATAAAAATAAAAGCAACATAAATGATAATTATGATCTTCGTTAAATCTTGTAACACGAAGGGAGTAAGAAATTTAATTTATTCATTAAAAAAAAAAAAACTGTTGAAATAATATTTAAAAAGGGAATTAATTGTTTTATTAAAAAAATTTAAATTATATTAATTAAAAGATAAAAGGGAAAAAGGGTTAAATTCCACACCTACCTTTTTGAGTTCTAATTAAAAAGGGGAAAGAGGGAAAATCTAAAATTTTAGGAAAATAGGAAAGAGGTAAACTTAAAAAGGGAAAAGGGGGAACATAAGGGAAAAAGCGGAAGGTCAAACTTAGTAAAGCATCTACCATTTAAGAGCTTTCTAATTTAAACTGAACTAACAATTTAATAAAAGAGAAAGTTATTAAAACCTATAAGAGAATTTGGGGACACCTAGGAGTGATTCTAGGAGTAACTCTAGGTGACTGAGGGAAATAAAGATAATTAATTAATTAAAGAAGTTAATTTATGGAGGAATGAAGGGGATGGGTGACACTTGTACGGGGAGGAATTTTTAGGAATTTAATTATAAAACTTAACTAAAAGAGAATTTTTGGAAAGTAAGGAACCACGAAACTCTATATAATGAAGGGAGGTGATGGAGGTTGGATCATCTTTTTTTTGTGTAATGTTACGCTGTAGAAATATCTACTTGACTGATTTAACTTGTGGGAGTTGGGATACCTAGCTCGGTGAGGAGTGGTAGCTCGTCCTTGCGAGGCGAGCTGGGAGCTAGTTGAAATCTCTGGATAGTACATGTGTGGCGCCTTTGCGGCTCAGGGGGCTAAGGGGGAAGAAGAGTACCCATAGCATTGGCTCGGAGGTATCGATGAAGTCTCGTCGGTCGGCAAGAGGAAGTGGCACAGAGCGCGCGGGACGTCATTCAAAGAGGGCGATCAGGCAATGGTACGCTCTCTTCATTTTTGTTTTGTAGATTGTATTAGGACTTATGCTTGGATCTGCTTATTTTTGGAAAAGTAAACTGATGTCTTTTTAAGTTAATGATAAAAACTTTTCTTATCCTAGCTCAATGGTTGTTGTCTCCCATGGCCTTCGTTTTCCTGCACATCTTGACCACCTTGCTGTGTTGATTGTGACCTTCGTGGTTGGTTAGCCTTCGTCCCTAGCTCACCAGTCCTCAACTAAGAAATTGACTAGGAGCTTGATCTACGATCGTCGCCTTAGTGTTAAAGGAACTATGGATCTCAACACCTTGATTTTCTATGCGAGGATGATGAAGCGACGGACGTACCTATCAACTATCTACCTTGATGTTTTTCCCTGGTTGATTGTTGATTCCGCCATCTGGCAACGACCTCTGCGTGTAGATTATCTAGTGGCCTAGTTGGTTTTCTCTATGCCTTGACTGATAGAACCCCTGCAATCATTCCATGACCCTTCCCTTTGGATCCTTTCAGTTCTCTTACTATTGTATGCTTTCTATATTAGTATTCTGGCAATGCAAAATGAGTTGATTCATGTCTGCATTTTTGTATTGGTATTCTGGCAATGGGAAACGAGTTGACTCATGTCTACATTTTTGTATTGGTATTCTGGCAATGGAAAAACGAGTTGATTCATGTCTGCATTTTTGTATTGGTATTCTAGCAATGGAAAACGAGTTGATTCATGTATGCATTTTTGTATTTGTATTCTCGCAATGGAAAACGAGTTGATTCATGTCTGCATTTTTGTATTTGCATTCTAGCAATGGAAAAATGAGTTGATTCATGTCTGCATTTTTGTATTGATATGCTGGCAATGGAAAATTAGTTGATTCATGTTTTCATTTTTGGAATGGTATTCTAGCAATGGAAAAAAAAAAAAAATCTCTATCTACGTTTTACATTTGGTACCCTGGTAAGAAAGACAAAAATGTTTTTGTTTTCCTATATGCGTTGGCATTGGTATCTTGATAGTGAAAAGGGGAAAACTCGTTTTATTCATCCCTCTCAAGTTTGCATTTCATTTTTACTTTTGGGGCGATTTTCCCCTTGAAGAAGATTGTCTTGCACTTAAGAATTTATGTTATAATTACCTTGTTCCTAGCAAATTCACCCCTCTCCGGACTGCATTTCATTTACTATTGGGGAGACTTTCTTTTCCCTTGTTGAAGGTTGGGTTATTCTTTAAAACTTACTTCGTTTATTCCTGTCAATGCCCACGAACTGCACATTACTTAATGCTACATTTTTCTAGATTACCAACCACATTTTTTCCCTCCAAAATGTTGACCGTTTTGCTGATTGATTGCCCATGAATTTTTACTATTTAAAATGATGACAGAGTTGTTGTAAACACCCATGAATTTATGCTAAAAATCTTGACTAAATTTGTTGTTACATGCCCATGCCCTCTAATTGTTGTTAAAACGGATGACTCTGTCGCTACCTTAATTAGCCACGATTTTCCCTTGATAATGTGACTGAAATTGCAATAAATGACCATGAATTGGCCTCTAAACTGTGACAACGTTTTTCCTTTAGCTGGTGTATGTGTTTTGTCGCTGATTGACCACGTCTTGCCATCTAAATTGGAATGCGTTGCTGGGATTGGGCACAAGTTGCCACCACTTTGTACTGTGTGTTGCTGAGATGTGGTACAACTATTTTGTTGCCTTGAAAATCGCCTTGAATATTGTTAATGATATATTAATTGTCTTGCTATAGTTTTAATAATTGCCTTGTCAACATTATATTGATTGTTATTGTTACCTTAACTGCCTTGTCAACATTATATTGATTGTTATTGTTACCTTAACTGCCTTGTCATTGCTTTACTAATGGTTATGTTAATTAAAGCATTAATTGTATTGCCATTGCTATGTTACTCGTTATGATAGTAGTCATGAGAATGGCCTTGTGATTTCGCTATTAATTATTTGTTAACAGTTATGTCAACTACCTTGTCATTTTCTATATTAATTGTTAGGTAACAGCTATGCTAATTGCCTTGTTAATTTGATACAGCAAAGATAATATTTAGCAGTTTCTTTCTCATTATTAATAAGACAGGTAGTATTGTTGGTTCGGTCAATATAGATAGACCACATGTCAGAATTGATTGTTCATCAGTGTTATAATGGTAGCATTCTACAATAAAATCGTTAATGTTGTTAATTAAGTTGGTGGATAGTTGGATGGAGATTTCGATTAATATCAAATTGCCCATTTAGACTGTGATTAATGATTAAATAGTTTAGTAAGTATTGACCCAAGGAGAGGTTAAAATCACTAAATTAAATTGTGGTCAATGATGGAATTGTGATGCATAATTGCCGAATTGTTTTGTAGTCAATGTTATTATATTGAATTTGATTATTAAATTGTGATGCAGAATTGTCGAACTGACTCATAATTGATGTTATTGATTGAATTTAATGACTAAGGTATAATGTAGAATGGTCGATTGGATTGTATCTAATTTTAATATGATGTTGAGTTAAAGACCGATTTATAATTTAGACTTGCTAAAATTAGATGGATATCTATGCCGAAACAATTTGCAACTTGACGTGCCCCGTTAGAATGGAACCCATGTTAAGTTAGAATGTAATCATGGACCGGTTAGCCTGGATGATTGGTGGGGTAGGGGACGATGTAGTGTGGGTTGGAATCACCCCTTGTCTTTGTCCTCTTGTGTCTCATAGACCTTTTGTGTGGGGGTAGGTATAGTCTCCCAATCACTATTTGGTTCCTACCGCGTCGGACTTTCCTAGAGTCCTTGGTCTGGATAGCTTATGTTTGTGTCAAGGTTATTGACGTGTCTATCACCTGGGAACAACATGATTCCTGATGCGGGGATCATGGTGTGTCATGTGGGATAGCGACGAACAAGACCTTGGCTAGAGTCGGTGCATTCAGTGTGATTTTGTCGGTTGTTGCAAGTTGCTTGGTGCCTGGGTTGAATGCCTTCAGGTGTTGGGAAGGTGCACCTTGAGGTTCTCGTCTTGCTTGTCTAGGTCGTTGTGTAGGGATGGGGAGGCTTTCCCTCAGCTTGTAGGCATGGTCGTGTTGTGTCGGATGGGTAGTCGATCCTCCATGTTATTTTGTGCATGTTTTTCCTAGTCGCCCTTATGCCTGTGTGTGGAGTCTTAATTGCTTTTGCCTATTCTACGAGCATGGTGCTCACCGCCAGTTATAATCGTCGTTGTTCTCCTGTTTTTGTCAAAAGAAAAATTGCACTATTGTTTTGGTTGTAAACGTAACGATGGGGGCGTTACATATGGTATCAGAGTGGGTTCAACCCTGCGACTATGGATCACCATGCTTTCTAATGCAGTAAACTTTGAGCATCGTTATAGCGCTGCTTAAAAAATTACTGAGATCATTTGTTGATCTCGTTTAGAGGAAACCTTGGAGGTTTGGAACATGGTGTCGTGGAAGGAATTGTGATGCCTACAGAAGTTCCCGCACCCTCGAAGTCGAACCCCCCATGGGGAGGAACAAGTCCTTGGGTTGGATTTTCTTGTTGTAAGGGATGATGATGGTCTGACAAGGCCCTTTTAGGTATTGTCAAAGGGCCTTGATTCATCATCAGTAGTGAGATGAGGCCTAGGTACCTATACCCCTGAGGGTCCACATCGCACCCTAGCTAGTACCGTTAGCATCCTCTGAGAAATCGAGAGAGATAATTTCTCGAGCCCACAAATGTCGTGGATGTCTGTGTCGTTGAGGCATGGTTGTGGAGCAAGGCGTTGTACTTCACACTTCATGATTATGACCTCCAGCCTGAAGGTCCGCAGGGTGGTCGTTCAACTGTAGGGGAGTGCTCTTCTATGGTGGAAGATTCTCCTGCCACTTTTGAACATGGCCATCGACGACGTGTCATGGGAACTATTCAAGGAATGGTTCCAAGAGAGGTATCTTCAGAGGAATTCATTGAGCGTCAGCTCCACGAGTTCGTTGCCTAGCAACAAGCTAACCGCATGGGGCCCAATTATGAGGCCTATTTTGGACCTGCTTCGGTATGCTTTGCACCCAAATTACTGAGAAACTTACATTCAACAAGTTTGTGTTGGCCTTGGTGTTAGAATTCAGCTTCTACTTCGGTTACCAAGATTTTTGGGCCAAAGAAATTATGTTGGAATGTGGGGAGCCACACTACCAACGCGACTGCCCGATGGAAAGGACCAGGTCGTCCATATCAGTTGGACCCACTACCATGGGAGATATGGTCAAGGCCTATCAGATTCATGCATCAGTGCATAACCACCAGGCAGAGCATCAGTCGACTTTGTTCGAGACGATAGGTATCGTCGCTGACCAGACCCTTAGTATTTTGATAGATCCTGGTGTGACCGAGAGTTTCATTTCCGGTGTAGCGCTAAAAAGGATTAGGGTAAAGGTAGTCAAACAAGATGAGTTTAGCTTCGTAGAGATGGCCTCGGGAGCCAAACAAAAGGTTGGAGGAAAGGTTACGGGTTGTATCCTTAACCGGGGAGAGTTTGTCACAAGGGCCAACCTGTACATCACGATCCTAAGATCTTATGATGTTGTGATTTGTTAAGCCCTAATATTGGCTCATTACCCCTTAATTGGGGCATATTATATTAGTAATTTTATTTTATTTATGTCAGCTTTATGCCATTAGTTGTAATTATACCCTCCTAGTCTCCTATATATACCAAGGAGACATTTTCATTTTGAATCATCTTGTACTTGAACATTTAAGTGGGGTAAAAGGAGGTTGAGGCTTATTATCTGAAATTATCTCCTTTTCAAGGCCTTAAGTACTTTTTCTGAGGATTTTCTATGCTATATTGATATTTGGTTCTTAACATATGGTATCAGAGCTCAAGGTCTTGGGGTTTCGCTGCTACATCTAAGACACCTTGGCATTTTCACTGTAACTTTGTTTCTACAAAGTTTCAGAAGGAACATCTTGAAAGATATTTAGCAGATGGATCAAGGTACGTTGGGTTCAAAATTCATCTCCTGAGGCCGTATACTTTCCGAGATACATCATGTACAAGATAGGGTTCTGGAATCATCCTAAAATGAGTCATTGTGGAATGTTCACTATAAAAAAGTTTCTGTGATGTTTCAAAACCTGAACTCCAGAGGATATTTACAGAAATTAGTAAGGTATCTTTGGTAAAATTTCTAGCTTCTGGGTCATCTTAAATTGGTAGATACACCATGTGTAAGATAGGGTATTTGACTAGTCCTATTGACTAGTCTCAATAAGTTGTTCCAGGTAAAACAATCATAACTTCTTCCTAGAGTATCCAAAATTGCATGGGATTAGTTTCATTGGATCGTGGATAATCTGTAGTATTTCTAGTGCAATTTTTAGAATTTTATATAAATTTTTTTGTGCGGGGCACACTATACAAGTGAGATCTCCTGAAAAGGCCAAAAATCGGCAAGTTGTGGGGAAGTTACCATAAATTCCACTTGGCACATCCAATTTTGATCAGACCTGTGGCATTGCAGAGAAGAAATATCAGAGAAATGCATAAAAGAAAGTTTCATACCCAGAAGTGCCAAAACTTGGGAGATACAACAGAACAAATATTTTCTAGTAGAACCACCTCAAAATCAAGGTTCAAAAGTGATACTTGGCCAACATGCCACCCAAAAAGGGAACTTCTACACCAAATAAGCCTCTAGAAAATCCTACTTGGACTCTTGATGAAGGTGAAG
>ML789691.1:349436-364020 GCA_009831015.1 Picea engelmannii
AAGATTATTGTAAGTGACAGAGATCCCATCTTCACTGGACATTTTTGGACAGAATTATTTTCTTGTTTGGGTACTCAATTGGCTCATAGCTCATCCTATCATCCTCAATCTAATGGAAAAACCGAGATAGTGAAAAAATGTCTGGAAGGATACCTTCGTTGCTTTGTCTCTGATAAACAAACACAATCATTTGAATGGTTACCCTTGGCAAAATGGTGGTATAACACTTCCTTTCATACTGCAACAAAAATGACACCATTTATGGCACTTTATGGATACCACCCTCCTTCCATCACTTCTCTAAAAGAAAAATCTAAGGTTCAAGCAATGGAAGATCACATCGAGAATCAACAACAAGTTCTCCAAATCTTAAAGGACAACCTAACCATGGCACAGAATCACATGAAACAACAAGCAGATCAGCATCGTACTGAAAGAAGTTTTGAAGTAGGGGATTGGGTATTTTTAAAACTACAACCATACAAACAGATGTCCCTCAAGCAAACCAAGAAGGATAATAAATTATCACCAAAGTACTATGGCCCTTATAAGGTGTTGCAAAAGATTGGTACTATGGCATACAAATTGGAGTTGCCTGCATCTTCACGAGTACACCCAGTTTTCCATGTTTCATGCTTAAAGAAGGTTATAGGCAACAAGATCCTAGTTCAAACTATATTTCCAGAACTTGACGAGGAAGGAAAAATCATATTGGAGCCTGAAGCCATCACTGACACAAGAATTCACCAGCTGAGGAATAGATCTATTTCAGAGTATCTCATTAAATGGAGGAAACTACCGACTGAATATTCCACTTGGGAAGATGAGTCTTTTATACAGAAGCATCTAGAGTTACTCAAGCATTGCAGACAACACTTGTCTCAAGGGGAGGGGCATGTTAAGCCCTAATATTGGCTTATTACCCCTTAATTGGGGCATATTATATTAGTAATGTTATTTTATTTATGTCATGTTTAGGCCATTAGTTGTAATTATACCTCCTAGTCTCCTATATATGCCAAGGAGACATTTTCATTTTGAATCATCTTATACTTGAACATTTAAGTGGAGTAAAAGGAGGTTGCCCCCTCAAAGAGGCTTATTATCTGAAATTATCTCTTTTTCAAGGCGTTGAGTGATTTTCTATGCCATATTTATATTTGGTTCTTAACATGATTGGTATGGACTGGTTGGAATCGCATGAGGCAATACTCAACTATAAGACGAAATGATTGAGCTTGGTCGATGACGAGGGACAGAGACATGTGATTGTAGGATGTAACAAGGAAGTTTCCTCGAGGTTCATCTCTTCCTTTCAACTTCGGAAGAGCATGCGCAAGGGGGGCAATATTTATGCAATCCTTTCATTAAATGAGAAGGGAGTAGCGGAAGGTCTAGAACACCTTCTGGTGGTGAGAGAGTTTGCAGACGTGTTTCCGAGGGAGTTACCTGGGATGTCGCTGGAGAGGGAATTGGAGTTTACTATAGACCTAAAACCAGGAACTGAACTAATAGCTAGAATGCCTTATCGGATGTCAACCCCAGAGTTACAGGAGTTGAGAATGCAACTGAAGGAGTTTTTGGACCTGGGATGGATACGTCCAAGCGTGTCACCGTGAGGTGTGCCTGTTATTTTCATACGAAAGAAGGATGGGTAGTGGAGGCTCTGCATTGACTATTGTCAATTGAACAAGGCCACGATCAAGAATCGGTATCCGTTGCCGAGGATTGATGATTTGTTCGATCAAATGAAGGGTGCAACAGTGTTCTCAAAGATCGACTTGTGATCAGGATACCACTAGTTATGGATTAAGGAAGATGACGTCCCTAAGACCTCCTTTAATAAAAGGGTTGGACATTATGATTTTATTATTTTACTATTTGGACTAATAAATTCCCCAAGGGTATTTATGAGTTTGATGAATGGGGTGTTCCATGAGTACTTGGACAAGTTTGTTCAATTATTCATTGACAATATTTTGATTTACTCTTGGATGATGGAGGAGCATGATGATCACTTACGCTTGGTACTACAGTGTCTGTGAGAGCACAAATTGTATGGGAAGTTGTCCAAATGCTCATTTTATCGATCAAAGATTCACTAATTAGGGCATGTCATCTCCAGTAAAGACATCACTGTGGATCCAGCAAAGGTCGAGGCTATCATGGAATGGCCTGCACCAAAGAATGTCCCATAAGTGCATAGCTTCATGGGTCTAGCAGTATACTATCGATGGTTTGTCAAGGGATTTTTGAAGATAGAAAATCCAATCATAGAATTGCAAAAGAAAGACAAGAAGTTTGTTTGGACTGAGAAATGCACGGAAGCATTTCGGAGGCTCAAGGAGTTGTTAACAACAACACTGATACTAAAAGTCCTGGACATGGACGTGGACTTCTTGGTATGCACTGACACATCCAAGGAAGGCTTAGGTGGAGTCTTGATGCAAGATGGACGAGTGATCGCTTACATTTCGAGGAAACTAAGAAGGCATGAGGAGAACTACGCGATGCATGATTTGGAGTTGTTAGCCATCGTATATTCCTTGAAGGTTTGGAGACACTACCTTGTTGGACAAAAATTTGAACTAAATACTGATCATTGTGGATTACAACACTTCTTTGCGCAAAGCGACCTGAACGTGCAACAATGGCATTGGTCAGAATTGCTTAGCAAGTACGACTTCAAGATTACTTACATAAAAGGAACAGTGAACCGAGTGGCAGACGCATTGAGTCAGAGACCGTGCATGTTTTCAGTTCTGCCTCTCTAGATGAATCTACATGAAAAGATTATAACTTTACAGCGTGACGATGACTGGTACAAAGAGGTCAAGGGTTTTATCGGACAAAACACAATGATGGTACCACGATTTGAAGTATTTTCATTTGATAACGATGGTTTATTAATGTTTAAAAATTCAATCTACGTGCCACCGAATGACGAGTTGAGGATGTTGATCCTGAGCGAGACTCATAGAGTAGTTTACATGGCTCACCCAGGAGTCATGAAGATGAGGGCAGACCTTAAACCCTTATTCTTCTGGAAGGGAATGAAGGCAGACATAGTCAACTATCTGGCCAGATGTCTAGAATGTCAGCAGGTAAAGGCTGAACATAGACACCCAATAGGATTACTACAACCACACACTATTCCGGAATCGAAATGGGAGGTTATTTCGATGGATTTTATTGTTGGATTGCCACTGACGGCAAGGAGACATGACTCGATTTTCGTAGTAGTAAACATTCTGACAAAGAGTTCTCACTTTGTTCCTGTGCGTATGACATATCAGGCACCTGACATAGCCAGAGTTTCCATCAGTGAGATTGTGAGGCTGCATGGCGTGGCTAAGAGGATTATATTTGATCGAGGATCGGTGTTTATTGGTCGATTTTGGATGATTTTCTAAGGGGCCTTGGGAACCCAACTTAAGTTTAGTACTGTGTATCACCCGGAGACTGACGACAGACCGAACGAATGAACCAGACCTTGGAGAACATGTTGTGCATGTACATGATGGAACAACAAAAGGGTTAGGAAGAATTATTTCCATGGGTGGAGTTCGCTTACAACAACAGTTACCAGAGCACCATTAAGATGGCGCTTTTCGAGTTTCTCTACGGGCGACCATGTTGGACACCTTTGAGTTGGGATCGGATTGAGGATAGGGTCTTGGTGGGACCAGAAGAAATCCAAGAAATGGAAGAGAAAATGCAAACAATAAGACAAAGGATCCAGGAAGCACAGGATCGACAGAAGAGTTATGTCGATGTGCGTCGTGTTGACCATAGTTACGATGTGGTGATCGAGTATTCTTGTGGTTGAAACTGCATAAGAGTTTGATCCAGTTGGAAAAAGGGGATAAAACTATGTCCTAGGTTCATGGTAACCTATGATATTGTGGAAAGGAGAGGCTTGTGGCCTATTGACTAGCCTTGTATAATTCTTGAGGCGTTTTGCACAATGTATTTCACGTCTCTGTTTGAGACATTTTGTTTAGTGATCCTACACATGTTTTGACTTGAGCACCTGGTGAGTGTAGGATGAGGGGGTGCTCATCGCTGAGCCAATCCGCATCTTGGATCATCGCATTCAAGAACTACGATGTTGAATGGTAGAGCAGGTCAAGTTCCAGTGGGACAGTTATAGTCCGCACTCGACGACCTAGGAGGATGCATATGATATGCGCGAGCAATTTTCATTTTTTTTTTATAGATAGGCTTATAATACTGTGATACACTTTATTTCAGCATTTATACCGTGAAACTTCAAGATGAAGTTTAGACCAAGAGGGGGTATATGTAACATCCCACTCTGGCACACTGAGCGAGCTTGTTCTTTGAGGACACTTGCTCTCAAGTGATCCAGATTATTATGCTATTAAAACACTTGATTTTGATTATGAGGCGTGATGGGTTGATGACATGTTGTTTTATTGCATTGACATAGACAGGTGTTATTGACTCGGTTTACTAAGTGTGTAGGATTTTGGACCTCGAGGATGCAAAGGCATCGATGGAACCCCTTGGACTCTGGATCGAGTCAGGGAGTGTACCATTGGGGTTTGATTGTTTTATTGTGATATTAGTGCATCTGATTAGATGATATGATATGGATATGTTCTGACATGATTTGTTGATGATGCAGGCTGACGATAGCCTACTGACCAGACTCACAAGTGGAGTAAAGGTGTCACGCACGACTACCAAAGATGTTGAGGGAGAGGTGTGGACAACAACCCTACCATAGCCTACTAGCACTCCCACCGTGACTCGAACTATAGGTTAACGTTTACCTAGTTGGAGAGGACCCACGATGCCATGAGGGTAGACTGCGACAGTTTCTCATGATGATTCTAAGGGGCACGCAATAAGGCGAGGGCCTTATTCCTTAGAGGCCCTTAGTCTCCCACAAGTTCACCTGGCAAAGTATTGACTCCAGGGGTTATTGATGTCTACCAAGTCAGTCAAGAGGCAAGTGGCACCCTTGAAGCACATGGTGTGTCCTGAAGGGCACGTCGCGCAAGAAAAATGGAAAGTGGCGAGTGGCACCCTTGGAGCACGTAGTGCGTCCTGAAGGGCACGTCGCGCAAGGGAACAGATGAGGCGAGTGGCACCCTTGGAGCACCTAGTGCATCCTGAAGGGCACGTCACGTTGTTGATGATAGATGAATGAAACTAGATGACCTTAGGATGAATAACATGTTAAGTATTTTTAAAATGAATTCCCTAATTAAATGTCGTCCAGTACAAAAATTTAAGGTCTAAGTCTAAATTACACTAGTGGTAAAATTTTGTCTATCTATAAAAAATAATAATAACAATAATAATAAAAATAAAAGCAACATAAATGATAATTATGATCTTCATTAAATCTTGTAACATGAAGGGAGTAAGAAATTTAATTTATTCATAAAAAAAAAAAAAAAAATGTTGAAATAAAATTTAAAAAGGGAATTAATTGTTTTATTATTATTATTTTAAATTATATTAATTAAAAGATAAAAGGGAAAAAGGGTTAAATTCCACACCTGCCTTTTTGAGTTCTAATTAAAAAGGGGAAAGAGGGAAAATCTAAAATTTTAGGAAAATAGGAAAGAGATAAACTTAAAAAGGGAAAAAGGGGAACATAAGGGAAAAAGTGGAAGGTCAAACTTAGTAAAGCATCTACCATTTAAGAGCTTTCTAATTTAAACTGAACTAACAATTTAATAAAAGAGAAAGTTATTAAAGCCTGTAAGAGAATTTGGGGACACATATGAGTGATTCTAGGAGTAACTCTAGGTGGGTGAGGGAAATAAAGATAATTAATTAATTAAAGAAGTTAATTTATGGAGGAATGAAGGGGATGGATGACACTTGTACGGGGAGGAATTTTTAGGAATTTAATTATAAAACTTAACTAAAAGAAATTTTTTGGAAAGTAAGGAACCACAAAACTCTATATAATGAAGGGAGGTGATGGAGATTGGATCATCTTCTCTTTGTGTAATGTTACGCTGCATAAATATCTACTTCACTGATTTAACTTGTGGGAATTGGGATACCCAGCTCGGTGAGGAGTGGAAGCTTGTCCTTGCGAGGCAATCTGGGAGCTAATTGAAATCTCTGGATTATGTGTGTGTGGCCCCTTTGTGGCTCGGGGGGATAAGGGGGAAGAATAGTACCCCTAGCATTGGCTAGGAGGTACCAATGAAGTCTTGTCAGTCGACAAGCGGAAGTGGCACGGAGCACATGGGACATCATTCAGAGCGGGCGATCAAGCAACGGTACACTCTCTTCATTTTTGTTTGGTAGATTGTATTAGGAATTATGCTTGGATCTGCTTATTTTTGGAAAATTAAATTGATGTCTTTTTAAGTTGATGACGGAAACTTTTCTTAGCCTAGCTCAATGGTTGTTGTCTCCCATGGCCTTCGTTTTCTCGCACGTCTTGACCACCTTGTTGTGTTGATTGTGACCTTTGTGGTTGGCTAGCCTTCGTCCCTAGCTCACCAGTCCTCGCCTAAGTAGTCCTCCAGGAGCCTGATCTATGGTCGTCGCCTTAGCGTTAAAATACCTATGGATCTCAATGCCCTACTTTTATGTGCGAGGATGATGAAGAAAAGTACGTACCTATCAGTCGTCTTCCTTGATGTTTCTCCCTGGCTGATTGTTGATTCTGCCATCTGGCAACGACCTCTACGTGTGGATTATCTAGTGGCCTTATTGGTTTTCTCTATGCCTTGATTGATAGAACCCCTGCAATCATTCCATGACCCTTCCCTTTGGATCCTTTTGGTTCTCTTACTGTTGTCTGCTTTATGTAGTAGTATTATGGCAATGGAAAACGAGTTGATTCATGTCTTCATTTTTGTATTGGTATTCTGGCAATGGAAAATGAGTTGATTCATGTTTTCATTTTTGTATTTGTATTCCGGCAATGGAAAACGAGCTGATTCATGTCCTCATTTTTGTATTTTCATTCTGGCAATGGAAAAATGAGTTGATTCTTGTCTTCATTTTTGTATTGGTATTCTGGCAATGGAAAATGAGTCGATTCATGTCTGCATTTTTGTATTTGTATTCTGGCAATGGAAAACGAGTTGATTCATGTCTGCATTTTTGTATTTGCATTCTGGAAATGGAAAAATGAGTTGATTCATGTCTGCATTTTTGTATTGATATTCTGGAAATGGAAAATGAGTTGATTCATGTCTGCATTTTTGGAATGGTATTCTGGCAATGGAAAAACAATTAAATTCTTTGTCTGCGTTTAACATTTGGTACCCTGGTAAGAAAGAAAAAAACATTTTTGTTTTCTTGTATGTGTTGGCATTGGCATCTTGGCAGTGAAAAGGGGAAACCTCGGTTTATTCATCCCTCTCAAGTTTGCATTTCGTTTTTATTTTTGGGGTGATTTTCCCCTTGAAGAATATTGTCTTGCACTTAAGAATTTTCACCTTGTTCCTGGAAAATTCGCCCCTCTATGGACTGCATTTCGTTTACTATTGGAGTGAGTTTCTTTTCCCTTGTTGAAGGCTGGGTTATTCTTTAAAACTTACTACGTTTATTCCTGTGAATGCCCATGAACTACGCATTACTTAATGTTGTGTTTTTCCGGATTACCAACCACGTTTTTTCCTTTCGAAATGTTGGTCATTTTGTCGATTGATTGCCCACGAATTTTTACTATTTAAAATGATGACAGAGTTGTTGTAAATGCCCACAAATTGATGCTAAAAAGATTGACTGAATTTGTTGTTACACGCCCTCGAATTGCTGTTAAAATGGATGACTCTGTCACTTCCTTAATTGACCACAATTTTCCCTTGATAATGTGACTGAAATTGCAATAAATGACCACGAATTGGCCTTTAAATTGTGATAGCATTTTTCCTTTAGCTGGTGTCTGTGTTTTGCCACCAATTGACCATGTCTTGCCATCTAAATTAGAATGCGTTGTTGGGATTGGGCACGAGTTTCCACCACCGTGTATTGCGTGTTGCTGAGATGTGGTACAGCTATTTTGTTGCCTTGGAAATCTCCTTGAATATTGTTAATGATATATTAATTATCTTTCTACAGTTTTAATAATTGCCTTGTCAACATTATATTGATTGTTACTGTTACCTTAATTGCCTTGCCATTGCTTTACTAATGGTTATGTTAATTAAAGTGTTAATCATATTGTCATTGCTATCTTACTCGTTCTGATAGCAGTCATGAGAATGGCCTTGTGATTTCGCTATTAATTATTTTTTAACAGTTATGTCAACTACCTTGTCATTTTCTATATTAATTGTTAAGTAACAACTATGCTAATTTCCTTGTTAATTTGATACAACGAAGATAATAGTTAGCATTTTCCTTCTCATTATTAATAAGACAGGTAGTATTGTTGATTCGGTCAATATAGATAGACCACATGTCGAGATTGATTGTTCATCATTTCTATAATTGTAGCATTCTACCATAAAATCGCTAATGTTGTTAATTAAGTTGGTGGATAGTTGGATGGAGATTTGGATTAATATCGAATTGCCCATTTAGATTGTGATTAATGATTAAATAGTTTAGTAAGTATTGACCCAAGGAGAGGTTAAAATCGCTAAATTAAATTGTGTTCAATGATGGAATTGTGATGCATAATTGCTGAATTGTTTCGTAGTCGATGTTATTATATCGAATTTGATGATTAAATTGTGATGCAGAATTGCCGAAATGATTCGTAATTGATGTTATTGATTGAATTTAATGACTAAGGTATAATGTAGAATGGTTGATTTGATTGTATCTAATTTTAATCTAATGTTGAGTTAAAGACCGATTTATAATTTAGACTTTCTAAAATTAGATGGATAATCTATGCCGAAATAATTTGCAACTTGACGTGCCTCGTTAGAATGGAACCCATGTTAAGTTAGAATGTAATTGTGGACCGGTTAGCCTGGATGATTGGTGGGGTAGGGGACAATGTAGTGTGGGCTAGCGTCACCCCTTGTCTTTGTCCTCTTGTGTCTCATCGACCTTTTGTGTGGGGGTAGGTATAGTCTCCCAGTCACTATTTGGTCACTAGCGCGTCAGAGTTTCCTAGACTCCTTGGTCTAGATAGCTTATGTTTGTGCCGAGGTTATTGAAACATATATCACCTGGGAATGACATGATTCATGATGCAGGGATCATGGTGTACCATGTGGTACAATGGAGAACAAGACCTTGGCCGGAGTCGGTGCGTTCGATGTGAGTTTGTCGGGTGTTGCAAGTTGCTTGGTGCCTGGGTTGAACACCTTCAGGCGTTAGGAAGGTGCGCCTTGAGGTTCTCATATTGATCATCTAGGTCATTGTGTAGGGATGGGGAGGTTTTCCCTCAACTTGTAGGCGTGGTCGTGTTGTGTCGGACAGGTAGTCAATCCCCCTTGTTATTTTGTGCATGTTTTTCCCAGTCGCCCTTATGCCTGTGTGTGGAGTCTTAATTGTTGTTGCATGTTATACAGGCATGGTGCTCACCTCCAGCTATGTCGTCTAGCTGTAATCATCGTTGTTCTCCTATTTTTGTCAAAAAAAAAATTGCACTGTTGTTTCACTTATAAATGTAACGATGGGGGCGTTACACACTAGTCAGCTGGGACAACCCAGCGGACCGTGCAATAGTTGTTCCAGAACTACTTAGAGAAATGGAAGAGTGGATGATTGGGAAACAAATCAAAATTGGCACCACAGTTTTGTCGAACTACTTAGAGAAATGGAAGAGTGGATGATTGGGAAACAACTCAAAATTGGCACCACGGTTTTGTGGGCCATTAAAAACCCGGAAAGGATTGGGCTTGTATCATATATGCTTGTCTTTCCTGCATCAATGCACATTCATATTGCATTCCATGTTCCCTTGCTTAAAATATGTATACCTAATATTAATCATGTTATTGATTGGAATGTGATTCAAGTGGAACAAGAAGGTGGTTTTCAAGTGCATCTGGTGCGCATATTGGATCAGAGGATCAAGCATCTTTAGAATCGATCCATAGGGATAGTAAAGGTCAAATGGACCTGGTACAGTCTTGAGGATGTGACTTGGGAGCATGAGGATGCTATGCGGGCAGAATACCTGCATCGTTTTGAAAACTTTTGAGTTTTGATTGTACATGTGTATGAACTACACTGAGGAAAGTGCATAAATAAGGGGGAGGGGATTGTAATACCCCTAGGATGATCCCCAAGTGTAAATGTCAATGTAACTATACTTTACTTATAAGTTGGTGATTTGATAGGACAAGTTGTTGATATTTTTTTGTGCGCATTAAGTAAGTGCGTGAGGATCTCACATCAAAGGAGTGCACGCAGTTGTAAAAGGATACAACGCATAGTCGAATGTTGGCGCGCACATGTGTAAGTACACAAGAATGGCACATTGAAAGTAAAACAACTTAATGAATGAAACACACACACATGTGAAGAGAAGGGATGGCACACTGAAGGAATAGGAGTGCAAGTTTTGAAGGGCAAAGAAGCCTTTTGTATATAAGTCATGATGTAACATGCACCTATCAAAGGGTGTGAGGTTGGTGCACTGAGGAAAGAGTGTGTGCAGCCCATAAGTTCTATATGCATTGGCTTTAAGTGCACTAACTTTTTATTTTGAGGTTGGTGACCCTAAATACAAAATATCGATACTATTGTATTGTGATGTAAACATAATGACATGAAAATTTAATAAAAATGCATCACTACGGTAGATCGACCACGTAAAAGAGTTTGGGGGGCTTAAACTCCACTAGGTGAGGTCAAGGGGGCTGGGTTAAAGGGGCTTAAAGCCAAAAATGAATATTTTATTAATATTTCTTAAAAAGTGTAAAGTGAGGATATAATAGTATATCCCAAGTCCTCGGAAGGGGACAAATGGATAAAATAATTTCTCAACATGACAAGTGTTAAGTTGGGGACATGTTGTGGAAAAAAGGGCAGTTCTCAACCCGACAGGTGTCAAGTTGGAAACATGCATTCAAATGATTGAGACTTATTCCATTCAGGAACTCAATCATGGAGGGGGTTAGACCATCATAGGGGAAAGGAAGTCAACTGATCGGCGAGGGGTAGATTTCTCTGTCATGCCCGATTGTTCTGTGAGTGAGTGATTTCATCGTTGTTGTCAACATTCAATGATTGTTGTGATGAGTATGTTAAAAAAATTCGTAGATACATGTATATTACATAGCTTGGAGAGCTTATTGGAAGAGGCAGTTTGTCAGGCTTGTGGAAGATTGCATTATCTCCAGGTGAGAAAATTGTTGGGAATTATTTACTGAGGTGTCAAACTGCAGTGACAGGGCTCTGAGACTTCCTATCTGGCCTATTATTGAAGCCCTAGAAGGGAAGTGGGGCGGTTGAGGGACTGTTGAGAAGAGAAAGGGCACACTTCCTAGGGTGGGACATTCATGTGGGTAATGAGATACTATAGGTTATTAGTGTGAATTGGCATCTATGACGGATTTTCTTGAATTTCAGTCACCTGTGTATGAGATACCTGTGACTGAGTTCATGTAGAAGTGAGGTGCTTTAGCTTGGTTTGGAACCCTTATCCAAGTGGACTTTAGCCCCAGCTCGGGGGTGACCCACTGTTTATATTTATGAGCAATGTGTTCTAAAGCTGGGAGGAATGTGGAAGGTATGCTGATCTAAAAATGAAGAAGACTTGTAAACTTGGAAATATTTGCAAGTAAAGTTTATGTGTTAAAAGCAAATGGATAACCTTTGCAACACATCGTTAATAGGATTTGCTCATTTAAGACACAAATAAACAACAGCATAATCAATGAACATAAGCACATAAACACAGCAAATGATAAAGGAGTTCACCCCTCTCTTGGGCTACATCTCCTGGTCCAGCTTCCAATGGATCATTATTATTATTTGCTCAAAGTTCTCAAAAACATGCTTTACAATGCTCAAATTGACCAACAGACTGCTCCAATGGCTTCAGAGCGTCCAAAAACCCTTAGCTGGGCTTTTTTGGCACCTCGTTTGGCCAAAAAATGAAGAAGTTAGGCTTCTTGGAAGTCCCCCCTTCAAGTTTGTTGTCTCTGCATCTACAAATTGCACCCTTGTTCATTCAACCTAGCACATACGCTATTTAAAGCATAAAAACCCGGCACTAAACACAACCGCGCCAACGGTGTGAACTGTAGGACGATTATGGGTGCACCTAGCCCCTAACCGCCAAGACCGAAGTCGTATGGGCATGTGACCACGCGCATTTTTAAAAAGGGCTCTGTCCCATAGGCAAATAGAACCGTAACATGTGGCGGGTCGTTTCAACCGTTTTAAACCACAAATTAAAACCCAAATCACACGCGCGCCCACTGTACTAGAGTCATGTGACATGGTCATATGATATGAGTGCTATAACCACGGGCTGGGGCTAAGCCCCAGCCCGACCCCCACGCCAAACAATAAACAATACAAATTTACATTTATATAAACCCACTCATATAGAAAGGAACAAACGGTGGTATGTTGGTCGGGCAGACTTTGTTAAGGCTTTACACCGGTGGGGAGGTCCATGGTTCGACCCCCACAGACCCCATAAAATTTTAAATAACAAACCATAGCCAATAATGGGGTGCCACGTGGCAACCCATGACTGGGCCACGTGGCACCACACCATTAAAAAAAATGATGCCACGTGTCACATCATAATTCGACCACATCTGCCAATCAAAAACTACCACATCATCACATGCCACATTAGTGTACATACGTATGGTCTCTGCCATGTCATCATACGACCCCTGCCACGTCATCCTGTATGGACTGCACAGTCAGCGTCCTTTTTTTACCTGTTTGACGATTCGAATAGATCACGATATCTCTCTCTCTCGACATCCATTTGAAACAAAACAAGTTGTGTTGGGTTCACAACGACAAGGCCTACACTCTGGTCCGATTTGAAGTGATTCCAAGCACTTTGAATTTTTGAGCAAAATTTGATCCCCTGATCACACCTCCCCATTGGGAAGCTTTTGGACCTCCAAAAGACTATATTCATTCTATGTGAAGATGAGGGTATATTTCCCTCACCCTTCCAACCTCAATCCACTTGGCTTTACTTGGATTTGTTCCTTTAAGACCAACTCGAAGACACTTGTTAAGCCCTAATATTGGCTCATTACCCCTTAATTGGGGCATATTAGATTAGTAATGTTATTTTATTTATGTCGGCTTTAGGCAATTAGTTGTAATTATACCTCCTAGTCTCCTATATATACCAAGGAGACATTTTCATTTTGAATCATCTTGTACTTGAACATTTAAGTGAGGTAAAAGGAGGTTTCCCCCTCGAAGAGGCTTATTATCTGAAATTATCTTTGTTTCAAGGAGTTGAGTACTTTTCCTGAGGTTTTTTCATGCTATATTGATGTTTGGTTCTTAACATATGGTATCAGAGCTCAAGGTCTTGGGGTTTCGCTGCTACATCTGAGACATCGTGGAATTTTTACTATAACCTTTGTTCTACAACATTTCAGAAGGAACCGCGTGGAGTGTATTTAGTATACGGATCAAGGTACGTTGGGTTCAAAATTCAGCTCCTGAGGCATTATACTTTCGTAGATACAGCCTGTACAAGATAGGGTTCTGGAATCATCCTGAAATGAGTCATTGCGGAATTTTCGCTATCAAAAATTTTCTGTAATGTTTCAGACCCTGAAATCAGGAGACCATTTACAGAAATTAGTAAGGTATCTGTGGTAATAATTCCAGCTTCTGGGTCATCTTAAATTTGTAGATACACCTTGTGTAAGATAGGGTATCTGACTAGTCCTATTGTTTAGTCTCACGAAGGTGTCCCAGGTAAAACAAGTATAACTTCTTGCTAGAGTATCCAAATTGAGTGGGAATGGTTGCATTGGATCGTGGACAGTCTGTAGTATTTTGGGTGCGAGTTTCAGAATTTGATATCAATTATTTTTTGCGGGACATTCTATACAAGTGAGATCTCCTGGAAAGGCCAAAAATCAGCAAGTTGTGAGGAAGTTACCGTAAATTCCACTTGGCACATCCAATTTTGATCATACCTGTGGCATTGCAGAGAAGAAATATCAGAGAACTACCTAAAAGAAAGTTTCATACCCAAAAGGGCTGAAACGTGGGAGATAGAACAGAATAAATATTTTCTAGCAAAACCACCTCAAAATCAAGACTCAAAAGTGATATTTGGCCAAAATGCCACCCAAAAAGGGACCTTCTACACCAAATAAGCCTCCAGAAAATCCTAATTGGACTCTTGATGAAGGTGAAGAAATGCGTAGGGACATAAATGATTTACAAAAGAAGACAGTAACCAAAGATGAACTACAAGAGATGATGAATTCAATGGAAGCTAAGTTGGATACTAAGATGGATTCAATGGAAGCTAAGTTGGACACTAATATAGATGGTTTAAAAGGGGAGATCATGGAAGCATTGAAAAATTTCATAACAGATAAGACACTTGAAAGTGAAAATGCATCCCATGAAATTCATGATGTGGACACAAGGAAGGTGAATCAAGAATGGAGAAACTCCAACTTTGGTTTGAAGACCAACCACGTTCCTAAGATTGACA
>ML789691.1:368502-379742 GCA_009831015.1 Picea engelmannii
TCAGCATTAACTTCTCCATTGTATATTGGAAATTCAAATTTAATATCAAGCTTTAATGAAGGAATTTGCGAAGGAGTTTTACCATGTCCCTTTGGAGAATTCGGAAGAGGTCTTGAATTGGTAGAAGAAGAAGAAGAAGAAGAAGAAGATGGAGGAGAGGGTGGTGGAGAAGAACCATTCCCTCCATTTCCAATTGGAGTTTTATCACCACTACTTCCCTTATGCTTTGAAGGGTTGGAGCCTTCACCTTGCAACCCTACATTCCTTTCCATCAAGATCTTCATCATATCTCTCATTTCCATGACAGCCTTTCTGAGATCTTCATCTTCTGCAGGAACATGTTCATGACTTTCTTCATGAGCCATACTTGGTGAATGCCTCCTTGAAACTTGCGGTGAATGTATATGCTTCCTCCTTGAAGGATGAGAACTTGGCTCCACAAGTTGACCTTCTCCTCTTGTGAGTTTCAACCTTGTGAGCATCAGAAAATAAAACACTTGCAAATAATCAAGTCTTCAAAAACCTATGCTCTGATACTAACTTGATCTAAAAATGAAGAAGACTTCTAAACTTGGAAATATTTGCAAGTAAAGTTTATGTGTTAAAAGCAAATGGATCAACTTTGCAACACATCATTAATAGGATTTACTCATTTAAAACACAAATAAACAACAACATAATTAATGAACATAAGCACATAAACACAGCAAATGATAAAGGAGTTCACCCCTCTCTTGGGCTACATCTCCTGGTCCAGCTTCCAATAGATCATTATTATTATTTGCTCAAAGTGCTCAAAAACGTGCTTTACAATGCTCAAATTGACCAACAGACTGCTCCAATCGCTTCAGAGCATCCAAAAACCCCTAGCTGGACTCTTTCGGCACCTCGTTTGGCCAAAAAACGAAGAAGTTAGGCTTCCTGGAAGTCCCCCCTTCAAGCTTGTTGTCTCTGCATCTACAAATTGCACCCTTGTTCATTCAACCTAGCACACACGCTATTTAAAGAGTAAAAACCCGACACCGAACGCAACTGCGCCAACGGTGTGAACTGTAGGACGGTTATGGGCACACCTAGCCCCTAACCACCATGACCGAAGTCGTATGGGCATGTGACCATGCGCATTTTTAAAAAGGGCTTCGTCCCATAGGCAAATAGAACCGTAACATGTGGCGGGTCGTTTCAACCATTTTAAAACACAAATTAAAACCCAAATCGCGCGCGCGTGCTGTAATAGATTCATGTGACATGGTCGTATGATATGAGTGCTATAACCACGGGCTGGGGCTAAGACCCAGCCCGACCCCTGCGCCAAACAATAAATAAGACAAATTTACATTTATATAAACCCACTCATATAGCAAGGAACAAACGGTGGTATGTTGGTCGGGCGGACTTTGTTAAGGCTTTACACCGGTGGGGAGGACTGGGGTTCGACCCCCACGGACCCCATAAAATTTTAAATAACAAACCATAGCCAATAACGGGGTGCCACGTGGCAGCCCATGACTGGGCCACGTGGCACCACACTATTAACCAAAAATGATGCCACGTGTCACATCATAATTCGACCACATCTGCCAATCAAAAAATGCCATGTCATCACATGCCACATCAGCGTATGGACGTATGGTCTCTGCCACATCATCGTACGACCCCTGCCACGTCATCCTGTACGGACTGCACAGTCAGCGTCCTTTTTTTACCTATTTGATGATTCGAACAAATCGTGATATCTCTTGCTCCTGACGTCCGTTTGAAACGAAACAAGTTGCGTTGGGTTCACAACGACGATTCCTACGCTCTCGTCCGATTTGAAGCAATTCCGATCACTTTTAATTTTTGTGCAAAATTTGATCCCCTGATCATCTGCCTACAGTTGGTGTCTTTTATTCCAAAAGATAAGTGCCATTTGTGTATTAATTTTATGTTTATAAGTAACATTTATGCAATTGATGTCATGGGTTTATGTTGTTTAGGTTGCATATATATTCTGTGATGAATATGTATAATTCTGGTACGATTATGTATATAATTATGCATTTCATAATGTATGTTTATGTTTTTAATTAATGACAGAGTTGTGTCAGAGAAATTTCGATGGAATTGTTGGTAAATGGTATTAGAGTTGATGATAAGAATAAATTAGTATAATGTGTCTCTCATAGGTGGTCGAGTATGTAACGCAATGATATCAGAGCAAGAAAGTTTTAAGTGGCATTGCCTAACGGGTGGCTAAGGGTGTTACAATATGGATTTTTCTATTATTTTTTGGATTGTTAGCATGTGTTCCCCTATCCATATCCATTGTCCTTTTATAAGTATTTTCTATAATTAATCTTTTTAGAGGGGACATTTTGGAAGAATATAATTCCCTAAAGACTTTCCAATAACACATTTGAATCAAAATCTCCTTGGCCACTTCAACTATTTCTCCCTCACTAGCCAAAGCTTCTCCCCATGTACAAAGAGAAATCAACCACATTTGAATCAAAATCTCCTTTACCACTTCAACTCTTTCTCTCTCACTAGCCAAAACTTCTCCCCATGTACAAATATAAATCAACCATCATTAATAGAAAAAACATTGTTTATTTCTCTAAACCCTTATAAAGAGCAATATAATAAAACAACCTCAAGAACTTTATTCACAACTTCCATAAAACAATATGAGGTTGACCTCACCATAACAAGTTAAAGAGTTATCTCTTTCTTTTTACTTTCATAACTAAAGTTAAATATAAAAAATGGATTTGAAATGGCCATTTTCCAAATAAATTTTCTAATTATTTTTCTATTGGTGTTCAAACATTAGAATTTGAGCCATAGGAAGAGAGTGTACACATAATAAGACGATCACGTGACAATCAATGCATAAAAGCGATAGGGGATGTATTAATAGTGTTTGTTTAATCGTGTAACTCTATGATGACCAAAGTTTAAAATTGGTTCAACATACCAATAAATTAATCAATTTTTACTTAAACGTTTTTAAGTAAAGAAAAACGTGTATACACATGTGAAGTTAGGAAAATAAATTTACATAAATATGTAAAGTGAAAAAACATATAACAAGTGTATGGAGCAACAAGTCCCTGTCAAGAAGGCAGAAATACAACTTCCCTAAAGTCAGGGAATGTGTATGGAGCAACAAGTCCCTGTCAAGAAGGCAGAAATACAACTTCCCTAAAGTCAGGGACTTGTTGCTCCACAACTCGACTTGATAATTTGGTTTTTCTCCAGTGTTGGTTGGCTTTTTAATGTAGTTCATCAATTTATAAACCCTTAATCAGATTTCTCTTTGTACTGTCGCCTGAGCAATCTAGATTAAACCCTCAGTCTTGTGGCCTTCTCTCTCACTTCGTGGGATCCTCATCTGAAAATACCAGATTAAAAGATCAAGATGCAACAATTTCCTTCACTTGGACTACCTTTACTCCTCCACAGAAAGTGACTTCTCCTTACATGCTCTACTTAACACTCTGACTTAATTGCTCAACAAAACTCTCGCTCAATCCGCCTAGCTCTATTACCAGACTGTTAGATTAAGAGGCACCAATATTTGTGCTCAACAACATTAAAAAAAAACTAAAATACTAAGTTATTCTCCTTATTAGCTCACTCTATTTTCACAACAAAATAGTATTTATTTTCCAAAAACATGAGATAAACTCTCGTTGTTAAAGTTGTTTATATGTGAGAATTAAAGAACCTAATGCCCGAGTGGAGATTGTCTCCTTTGTTCATACTTTACTGATGGAAGAGAGAGTATTAGTGTGAAACGAGGCTACAACATAGGCATATGTTGCAGAAATAGCGTGTAACAACAATTATAATAAAGATGATAAAGAAGAAAAAATTGACAACCAGAAATTTCATTGTTGTCACTATAACTCGATTGAATTGTTGCTTTTACGAGAACAAATATAAAGGAATTCACTAACTCATTACAGCTTGAATGGAAAATTGATTTTACATTGACCTAAAGAACCATATTTATTTACAAATGTAGAAGAGTTTGTATCAATTTAAAAATTTCTAAGAGGATTCCGATGCAGAAATTTATAGATTTCTGAAGTTGTTTCGAAATAGAGGTTTACTAAAGAGTCTAGTTATAGTTCACTTAATGTCTTAAATGCAGTAGTTGTGATTACATTTCATTTCTACAGAGTTAATATAAATCTCTTTGAAACTAATGCCATGAAAAATTTGTGATGAGAGCCTTCTCAAGTGACGTGTGTCCATATGACGGTTCCGAGTCTTCCCTTCATCTGTCATACCACAATTTTGCATGGGAAGTACGTGGAAATCATGCTCCCGGTAGACGAGACTTGTCTCTTTAATTTGATGGAAACATATGACCGGAATGGAACTTCGAGAAAGAAGCTTAACAGTCGATCTTGTCATCTTAACAGTAGATCTCCCTTCCTATTATTGTTGAGTTGAACGACCACTGCATCTAGAATATTTGATTCAAATTACAATGATTTCAAACAATTTGAGTGTTCAAAGACCGATTCATTTTTGGAAATAGACAGTCAGTTCCCAGTTCTGATCCTGTTTTCCACGAGAATAAAGACTCTGGAAGTATTGTGAATCTGAAGATTGATTGCAGCAACACATGTGCACTGGAAAAATATTCGGGACCTTCCTGTTAATGGTTAGTCTTGCTAAGAACTTCTTTTATTTTTCGGAGAGGAGCAGAACTACTTTTCCAGAGAGGAAAGGTCTGAGAGAGGAAGAATGTGTTGTTGAAGCAATGTTCGTTGATGAGAGGATTCCAGTCCTATGGCAGATAAAATTCCATCAATTCAAAGTCGAGTGTTCAAATATCGATTCATTCCCATTCTCCACCCTACCCCGGTGCTTGTGATTGCTTCGTTCCCTCTCCTCAGTTTCTCGCCATGCATATGTCGAAACTGGGTCGTATCGATACTGGTTTTGATTGTAGTTAGTTATAGCTGCTAAAGTTTTGGATATTTATCCTTCCAGCCCATCTTATATTTTTTGTCAAGTGTACCCTCATCTCGACCTTTCGTTGAATATAGAATAGTTGGGGAGAAGGCGTCATAATTGAAAGCCTCGACACGCTTTATCTCCACCTTTAGTTGAACAGAGCATAGGACGAAGTGAACTCCATAGTTGTAATTGGAGAGGATGAGGAGGAAGAGGAGGATATCATGGTCGCAAGGCAAATGGGTTTTCGGACAGAGTCATTCTAGCTTCAACATATGAAGCAGATGGAAATGTCAGGAAGAAGGTAGGTATCATGTAAGCAGAAGGAAAGAAATATCACCCCAGAGAGTGGCAAGACCACTAGAAATCTGAATCTAATAAGCCACCCGGTTGAAGAAATAATGAATCATTCCAATGGAAAGAAGACCCTATTAGCAAACATGATACATCTTTGAAAATCACATCAATCTGCACTTGAGACCCAGGTGCACACAGGAAGAAGTTGTCGCGGAGCCGAGTGCTTCCAGAAGTTTACAGTTATGGCAATCAGAACAATCCTTCCAGAGGTTTACAGTTATGGCGGTCCCAAGATTCTGTCATAATATGAAAGAGGTTGTTGCAAGCCTGTCTGAGTGAAGGAATCTCTGATGCACGACCATATGGAGACCCTCTCCATTGTGCCTAGTCCTTCTTTGCTGAACTCGGAGGTGAATTGCAAAATGACAAAGAGGCTCTTCTTCACACTCTCCCTCGTGAGTATCAGACTTTCCTTAGGTGGAGGCTTAGCCTTAACTCGGGTAAGCTCAAGTAGATTAGTGCATTCAACATTTTCTTGGCTAAGTTATGTTACTGTGCAGGAAGTAAGAATACAAGAACAGACCAGACTCTGCAGGAAGTAAGAAGCTGAAGCTCAGCTCTCTGCTTAATGGATAGAAGAGGAGGCCCTTCCTTGCTCCTCTTGCTCGTCTTGAATCAAGTTGTGATAACTAGGCGACACATCGTAGTAGGTGTCATAGCTATGGGAGACAACACGCATAACTATGCATGAAGAAAAACATTTGTAGGGAGTATGTGTCGCTTTCTATTCAACTTAAGAAAACTTTTCTTAAGCTAGTCCAAAAACAATATAGCATTTAATGTGATGGAAGTAATGCTAGACTTAGTTCTAGCATTACTTGACTTGGAAAAAATTACTCGTGAAATCTTTGTTTGAAGGTGTGCATGAAATTGATTTAAAGCTAAAGTATTCTCCTCTTCTGCCATAAGACCTCCAACTCGAAACTTAGGTTACTTTATATGAATTTTCAAGTTTAATCGCATGATTTCTCAAAACCTTACCTTAAAACAAGGAAATGTCCTAGGTTTTTTAGCCAAACTAATACAAAAACAAAAAATCAATTACTGTAACTCCCTCAGCCCTAAGGGCAAGGACTAATAATTATATGTATGGATTCAAGGGTTAATTAGATTGGTATATAATTTCATGTAAAGGGTTTGGATCAAAATTTTATTAAGTATTTTTAGGTTGTTTATAAAAAGCACAACATTAGATGAAGTATATAAGTTTTTTAATATCTAAAAAGATTTAGAATTTAAGTGAAAAAAAAACACTTTTTCTAGTGGAAAAAAAAAATTCACCCAAATTTTTTAGTGGAAAAAATTATTATAATAAACTTTTTAAGTGTTGATATTTTTAGTGGGAATCTAGTAATAAATTTGGGGGAAATCACAATTTTTTATTGTTTAAATTGGATTTAAATTGTGATTTCTTAGTATATAAATGGATTCAGCCAGCTGAAAAAACCTTGGAGCACTGAAATTATACTAGTGGAAAAATTTATTATAATAAACTTTTTAAGTGTTGATATTTTTAGTGGGAATCTAGTAATAAATTTGGGGGAAATCACAATTTTCTGTTGTTTAAATTGGATTTAAATTGTGATTTCTTAGTATATAAATGGATTTAGCAAGCTGAAAAAACCTTGGAGCACTGAAATTATACAGACTTGACTATTCAAATCTGCAAATCCAACAATATCTCAAATCTACAAAATTAAGAGGATTTAGAGAAAAAAACCAAAACATAGAACATTTAAACTAAAACTTTAAGAATTAAGAAAAAAATATCATTTTAAAAATGAATAACTTTAAAACAAACAAACTAGGTAAAAAAATCCATGTTTCTCATTAAATGTTTCCATCGAAAATTTTGAATATCCCTTCTTTCTCATTAAATATTTTCATCTAAAATTTTGAATAATTAGAATCGTTGAAGTTCTCAACTTTCTGCATTACCGAATTATAGTAAAGTTAAAAAAAAGCTTAGTAAAAGATTGGAAAGCTCCATAAAATATCCGTTTAGGCTGCATTATTTAATTTGAAGAGAAGCGTGCAGATTTGGGATACTTTAAAACTTAATATTCGACTTTAATACGTTTATGCATATTATCCACGGTTATTGGGGAAATTAAATATATCAAATTTAGAAGCGTGCAGATTTGCAATTCTTATAAAATTTATTTATAGCTTTAATACAGTTACCCGCTATGGTCGATAGTAATTGCGGAGACTCCAAGGAATAGGTATAATACTGATATAATTACCTATTATTATACTGATATAATAGGTATTCTTTATGACAACGTGGCAATCCCAGGATTTTATTATGACTTCGTGGCACAACTAGTGATTCCGGTTGAACCCATATTCACATTATCTGCTGGAAAACGAAATAAAAAAGTTAGGGCAGGCGTGCGCATGAAGCGTGCCACCTCGTGGCTGACAGCGCTATGAAATGGATTTAGAACGAATATGCTCCGAGATTCAATTAGGACCAATCTGGAACGACCACATCATCATTGACTTTATTATAATGCTAATCCTCTTCTTTAGCGTGCATTGCACGTTTGCATTGGTAGACACGTCATCAAATTATTTGTTCAGTTTCTTGTTCAATTTGAGAGGTCAATTTTACATGTCGTTTATCTGTTCACTGTTTATTGGAATAAAATATTGGAAAATATTTTATCTTTATTTTTAAATATTATTTTTTCATATATAGAATTTACCTTTAGGATAGGTCATGAGTGTAACTTAAAATTGTTTAAGAAAATAAGTTAATTGAAAGCAGGTTAATTGAAAGGTATCTGTCGGTAGTGTCGGTAGTGAAAGTCTATCCTTTTACAAATCACCAATGGTTATATAAAATGGTTATATAAGATGAAAGGTTTTGTTTTTCATTCTCTAAAGATATTAAAAATTAAAAATAAAATAAAACGATTTTTACTATAAAATTAATTTTATATAATTTAATATACATTTTAAATTATTTAATTGATTTTTCAATTTTAAATTATTATTATTTTAAAATTAAAATTTATTTAAAAAATAATTTACAAAGTTTTGGAAAAAACATGTTTTATATATATATTGAAAGTAAAAAAGTCTTATAGTTAAAATATTTTCAATGGTGTATATGAGGAGATGCATAATTTTTCACTGTTGAATATAAGATTTGACAGGTATATATATAAAGAATAAGCCTAAATTTATAAATCAGAATTTATCATGTTTTGAGAGGTATCAAGTTTGTAAAAACATTTTCTAAGATTAAAAAATTTCTAGAAAAGGTTTGCACCTCCATAGATTATATCCCTCTCTATACATGATAGATCTACTCTTTCAAGTAAAATTAAAATTGTCAAAAAAATCTAAAAACATTTCAAAATATATATTGAACTCACCAAATCCAAAGTGCACAATTACATAAAACATAGATATGTATATCCATAATCATTAAACATAGATATCAATAAAGATAGATATTGTTAGTATTGAGGAGTATAAATCACTCCATATGTAAAACAAGACTATTAATATTTAGTTTAAATTTACAAATGAGCTTTAAATCTGATGATATATATCCTAATACATATAGCATTAAATGCTTTGCTGGAGGGTTCATATTGATAAGCAGCAGAGTATTTAATGCTCTATATGTTGGGATATATATCCTAAGGTCTAAAAACTTTTAAATAACATTGTATATATTCCAACATATAAAGCATTAAATGCTTGTTGCGGGTTGCATATTATTTACCATAAAGTACCAAAGTTAACTTAATTTGTTAATCATACCATCATCATATATATATTTATGGCATTTTCTAACTGTTCTACTAAATGATTTTTTTCACTGGAATTAGGTCATATAAATTTACAAGAAATCACTTCTTTTTGTTATTTAAAATCCATTTCTGGATGCAGAAATGGATTCAACATGCACATTGCATAATCACTCAAAGATTTAACAACTTTGTGCAGGAGCAAATGTCTTGGGAAAAATCACCCTAAAAAAGTCATTTTGCAGAATGTTTAAAATAAATCTTGGTGAAATCACCATTTTCTGTTGTTTAAATTGCATTTTTGAATGGATAAATGAATTTAGCATCATGAAAAATTCCAGAATACTTCAAATATACAAATGCAATCACTCAAATCTAAAATTTCAACAATTTTTAACGAAATTTTAGTAGAAGTTGATCTACCCATTAAAAAAAACTCTAAAAAGTCAAAAGTTTAGACTATGCTATTTCTTGGTAGTTTTATTAATCCGTGAATAAGAAACGAAGATGATCAGAAACGAAGATGATCGATTCATATTAAAAATAATTAATAGTGTATAATTATTAAAACTAAGTTGTTAATTCTATTTATTATAAATATACATGTTGACCTAATGAAATTAGGTTATTAAAAGAATTTATAAAATCGCAATTATGTAAAATATGTTTTGAGTAGAAGGGGGAGGTTATCGATTATAATCGTTTTACATTAGAATAAGATAAGGTTGTAGTAAATATATTTTGTTTCGTTTACAAATTTATGGAAATTTTAAAATACAGTTGAAACTACTTTTCCAGATTTATCATTTTGCTTCAGTGAATTTGATCAAATCAGCGAACAGAATTTGTTACAGCGCTCCTTCCAGATAGGTTTCATTAATCGGGACATGACTTGATTCATCGAACGTAAAGAAAACCAAATTGATGAGCATCATCACATTCACACTGGATGTCCACGAAAGACAAAGCAGCACGCTCATCACACACGCCAGGCGAACATTAAAAAAGCATATTGTTTGTATTTCAACGATTGTATATTGTAAAATGGAAGGCAACCAGACAGCCACTAGTGTATGTTAATGGCGGCTGTCAATACTTGGCCCCGCGGTGGAGCCTTTGCGTGAGATCACAATTCGCAACCTTCTGCTACAGCAAAATCTTGCAGAAAAAAGTACATAATGAGACATTCTTGAGCGTGGAGAACACGCGCTTGTGGTTTCCATCTGATTTCTCGTTTCGCGCTCATTGAGTTCCATCTTAGATTTTCGAAGTTTGTATCGTGAATATTGTGTCTGGTATTTCACAACACAGGCGAGAATCTGCGCCAAAATATCCCTTATCCTGTGCTCTGACCGTTTTCTTGTTTTCTGTGATCATCCGACAGAGAAGTCACTATTTCACTGCAAAATGGCTCCAACAGAATCATCGCCATCTGCAGAACCATTTAATGTAAGCATTTCGATACCAGTTCATAGGGAGGCAGAAAGGAATTCCCAACAAAAAGGGCAGTGGCTTCGGGCTGCTGTTCTGGGAGCCAACGATGGGTTGGTGACCGTAGCATCGTTAATGATAGGAGTGGGAGCAGTGCAACCAAATAAAAAGACTGTGGTCGTATCAGGGTTCGCAGCTCTGGTGGCCGGTGCTTGCAGTATGGCCATTGGAGAATTCGTTTCTGTGTATGCTCAACGTGATGTACAACTCTCTGACATGAAAAGAAGAGCAAACAATTTTCGAAACCCTAACGATGATGAAGAGGATGAGAGCCTCCCCAACCCGTTCCAGGCAGCATTTGCATCAGCCCTGGCATTTTGTGTTGGAGGAATCGTGCCCTTACTCTCGGCAGCATTCATCAGCGACTACCGTATTAGAGTTGGAGTGCTGGCTTTCGTGTCTAGCGTGACCCTTGCGTCTTTTGGTGCAATGGGAGCTTTCTATGGCCGCTCTCCCGTGGTCAAAGGAACTCTCAGAGTACTGATAGGAGGGTGGATGGCCATGTTAGTAACCTTCGGGTTGCTCAAGCTCTTTGCAACTATAGCAGGATAGAATGATTTTGACCTGCGCGTCATTATTGTCAAATTTGGCTTTTACATCTTACTATTAATTGTAGTGATTTGTCTGTAACTTCAGTGATATGTTTATAACTTCAGTGATTTGTCTGTA
>ML789692.1:69126-92863 GCA_009831015.1 Picea engelmannii
TTTTTTGATGGAGTTCACATCCCAAATGAGATCCACTGCATGCATAGTTGGCGCTGCTAATTTAGGAAGATACTGACTACTATACACCATGCATTGATATACCATATATCCCTCCACCATAGAACCCTCAAGACGTGCTCTTTGTCTAACCAACCCCTTCAATGATTTCAAGTGCCTCTCCACCATCCACATTGACCTTGTGTGAATAGGTCCAAAAATTCCAATCTCCTCAACTTCGTGTATGAGGTAGTGTTCTTGTGAATTGAAAAATGTAGGAGGTATATAATTTTGCATTTCACACATTAGACAAGGAATTTCTCTCTTCCAATACTTTATATCATCTTCATCGATTTTTTTCAATGACAACCATCTACATAAGATCATGACACAAGAAAATAGCATGTTTCAACATAACATAATATAATATATTACATTACAAGTAAAACACGTGTCATTAAGTACAACAATAATTTGAAAGAACATTTTTCATATAAATCACAACTACGTCTTACCGCATGTACTTTCCAAGATCATATATAACTTGTTTGACGTTTTTTTCAAAGTCGTTTGGGAGAGATAGTGGTAGAACATATTGTAACAACAAAATGAATCGTTATTTGTTTCGACCAAAGTAGAAAAGAAAAAAGAAAAAAGTAAATGATCTATAAGGCCAATATATATAAATATGTATACCAAAATTAATACCTTAATGAAGGTATTCCAATCATGTGTTTTTACCCCACCAAATTCACCTTTCTTCGTTGAGATATTTTTTATGTTTGAAGAAAAACCCATGGGAAATTTAATTCTTTGAATGAACTCTTTTACATCATTGCTTTGTTGCTATGTTAATAACCATGGAAGGTTATTTCAGTCTATTACTCCATCTGATCTATTTGAATATCGGATCACACTTCGCATTGCATGATTGGCTTCATGAATGTTAGTACAAATTTTGACAATTTTTTCTTTGTCCCTCCTACCATCTATGATTCGCCATAATGTTTCAGTCACATTCTTCCCGATATGCATTGTATCAAACAAATGAGCTATTTTTAGCTCCTCATAGTAGGGAAACCTCATGAATTGAGTGGGATAAGATTTCATTCCTCGTGGAAGCCAATTATTAATACCTTCATGATGATTGTGGCCTTCATGAAGCATAAAAGAAATCAAAAAAATAATTATCAAATACGGTAAAATAAATTCAATGATTAAAATAAACATTCACAACATTACATGATCTACGATACATTATGAAATTCAGTACCTTGATGATTTCTATTATATTCCAACGTCCATAGGTGAGGTTTCATTCTTCATGGTTTTAAACTAGTCTCTTCTTTCCCATTGAAAATATGTTTTTCAATAGTACGATACCTATGGTTCTTAGGAAGAAGGTTCCTATACTCGTCAAACACCATCTTTCCTAAAAAATTTGAATGACTATACTTCATCTTAGGGCCACAAAATGGACATGCAAATTTACCCTTTGTTTGAATACCTACAACAAATGGATTAGTGTCAATTATACGATGAGATTATTTAAAAATTAAACATGCACCATGATAACATTAAAATATTATATAGTATTAAAGAGAAATATTAGAATTCTACATACCACAAAAATGTGTTAGTCCAGGGACATCATGAATTGTCCATAAAAGTGTTCCACGGAATTTAAATTTCTTCTCCCTGATTGGTTTACATATGTCATACTTTGTGATGCCATCCCATAACTTTAGTAGCTCGTTGATAAGAGGCTCGATATATACATTCATATCTTTAACCTGGTACTTACCTAATTGTTTGAAATTACACATAATTACTATAGGAATGATATCATTTAATATATATAATTAAATAAATAAACAAAATATATTATGCAAAAATTGAAACAAATGAAAATGTTAAATTCAAAAAACTAATGTAAACAAATACCTGGAACAATCATTGTCAACATTATGTGCTCCTCTTATTGAAATCCAAGGAGGAATGTTATTGTTCATAACAAAAATAGGCCACACTGAGTAAATAGACCTAATCTCTCTAAATGGATTAGCATCATCAACTGCCAATGAAATCCTAACATTATGAGGTTCATCTTTGAAATCTATCCATTTTTTCTCAATTTCCCTAAATGCAGAACCATTGGTAGGCATTCGAAGAACACCATCTCCACTTCTGTTACGTGCATGGTAATCCATAAATTGTTCTATGGTTTCACACTTGAACAATTGCTGCAAACGTGGAATTATGGGAATATGACGAAGAACCTTTTGAGGCACCCTTTTTGTTATTTGATCAGCTCGATACCTACTGATAAGACATTGCGAACATTGTGTTTTCGAAGCATTTTGTCCATAATATATAATATGGTCATTAGGACATGCATCTATAGTTTGATAATCCATTCCAATGTCTTTCATAATGGCATGCAAACCTCGATATGTGAAAAGTAAAATATTTGACGATGGTAACAAAAATTCACCTAACAATCTACAACATAACAAATAACTAGTTAATGTAAGAATATTAATTGTAAAAATTGCATTCTTATTTTCCACATTAATTAACACTAAAAACAAATAGAAAAAAATCAAGATTTATGTATAATATGAGATAAAACATATTACACATCTTAGTATGTGTGTCATACAAGTGTTCAAAAAATTATTCATAACCTTTAAGTTCACTAGAAACAATGTAGTGGAGAGAATATTTGTTCTTGATCCTTCATAAAGTCATTTATTTGTCTTTTCTAATAGAGGTTCATCATAAATACCAGCATTTTCCCCATCCTCATCCGGATGTGAATACAAATCTTGGATCAATTTATTTGTCCCATCATCTTCTTCCATGGGATCATTAACTTGATTTGTCCCATCATATTCTTCCATGAGATCCTCATTTTCTTGGTCATGATGATCATGTTCCTCATCTTGTACAACATCATTTCTACTAATACTTGGTGCAATATTTTGTGGAAAGTTAGAGGGAAAATCTAACTTTATAATTACAAAACAATCATGCAAAATTAGTGTATACTATAACAAACATTCAAACAATATATATACATATATATAATTTTATATAAAATTGACAAAATAAAAAAAGATAATGAATATATAGTTAATTACCATGGGATGATATTCATTCGATCCTCCATCAATGTGCCCATATTTCCTACAATGTTTTGTAGTTTTTGCTATTAAAATTCTTACGGGACATATGAGGCAACATTTTTTACAAGGGAAATAACATCTACCATCACCCTTTTCACCAGCTTTACTTTTTTCCCCACCTCTAACAACATTTTGCGACATTCTTCTGCACAAAAATACCCTTTTGGAATCGTCGTTGTTATAGAAAGATTGTCACAACATCTTTAAATTTTCAAATATTTCTAGTCCAATTTTAGGTCACAATCGTTGCAATTGCAACGACCGTGACCTAAAAATATTTATTTTTTTTACCTATTTATTTTAGGTCATTTTTAACGGTCAATTTTAACATTAGGTCATTCGTCGCTCTTGCGACAGAAAAACTACATGTGTCACTCTTTCGACGAACATTGACCATATTAATTTATTCAAAGTACATGTGTCGAGATAGCGATGAATACAGGGTGGATTTAGAAAAATTGAACTTTTTCTCTTGCATCTTGCAACAAAAGAGTACTTTCATCACAAGTGGTTGTCGTAAATTTTTCAATATGTAGTAGTGAGAGGACAGAGGCATGGTTCCAAGGGGAGCAATGGTCATAGAGATTTAGAGGACAGAGACATGTTTCCAGGGGGAGCATGAGTGATATGACTTCAGTATTGCATGACATAATTTCATTTTTTCATTAGAGTGTTGCCATCAATGCCAAAGGGGGAGATTGTTGATTAAGGTTGGTTTTCATTGATGTCAACCCTTGAAGAAATCCTGGTAGCACAAAGGTTTGGTTAATGGACCCAAGTTTGTTTGATGTAAAGATGAATCATTATTGTCTTTTCATGGTTGATAAGAAGTAAATATGGATGAACTCCCAAGTGGTCCCCTTATGGTGAAATCCCTCATGGTAAGACGCTTTGCAGATTGAGTTATCCTAAGAAGTATGGTTAGAGAACCCATGATTAATTGTGGAATAATGAGATGAAGGTCAATGAATTTATCATTGAAACTATCCTATATGGATAGTTCTTGTCATTCCATTTTCGTTGGTATGTGGAACATCACATAACTCCTCATGGTTAGAGAGTTATGGCCAGGAGAAGTTGGAGAACCCAGGTTTTGGTAATGGAACCAAGTTTCTTTGATGGATAATGGTATTAGTTTTGATATATTTGCAGGTAATACTATTCTATATGGATAGTACATGTCATTTCATTTCTGGTGGTATGTGGAACGTAACATAAATCCTCACGGTTTGAGAGTTATGGCCTTACGAAGATGGAGGACCCTCATATGTCATCTAGAAGCCCCAAAAGGTCAAAGTAGTCAAAGAGGTTTAGGATATTTTAGAAGGTAAATAATAAAGTGAAGTGATGAGTGTAATATAATTCAAAGTGAATAAAAAATAAATTATTTAAATAATAAATTTAATGGAGAAATTAAAAGTGGGTTAACCCTAAAATAAGGAAAGTGGGTAAAGTGACCTAGAAGCAGGGATGATTTTAGGGGCTAAATTTTGCTCATGGGCTAATTTTCCATGGTTTTTCCAAAAAAGATATTTTCTATTTTAAAAATGATCCGCAAAATTCTATAGGATACAATTATTTTAAGTTAAAAATAGCCAAAAAAATTATAAAAACTGTATAAAATCCTTAGAAATTTGAATATTTTTACAAAAATATCGCCAAACATTTATAGTTGGCATATGAAGGATTAGTAAGATTCGCCAAGGTTTCTACATTTTAAAATAAATTTCCATCCTTAAAATCATCCCTACCTAGAAGATGTTCTTAAGGAAGTTACTGGGAGAGTATAAATAAGAGGCAAGGCTCTATAATTTAAGACACACTTGAGCATATTGAATACCTATAGGTGTCTTATGTAACCAAAGGATATCTAAGACGAATTTCTAAGGAAAGTGAAGAAAATAAGGCTAGAATTCAAGGAAGGATAAATTCTTTTGATGATGCTTTCTAAGCTATGTTTTTTTCAGGTCATCTCACCATTTTCACAATAACCTTTTTCTACAATGATTCAGACAATGAAATTGTTCTACCATTGAGGAAACATATCCAAGTATATGTGGTAAAATATTCAACTTATGGGTCGTTGTATTTTTTGAGTTACACTCCGTGGAAAATAGGGTTTGTGGCTAGTCCTGAAACTAGTCAAAAATAGGTGTTTCGGGTAACAACGTCATAACTTCTTCATAACAGATCCAAATTCAATAATACCAAATGTGTTGGTTAGATTACATTCTGTAGTATGATTTTTAATAGTTTCATATCAATTCAAAAAATAATACATGCGGGGAACGCTCTACAAGGTCACTCTCTAGAATAATCCAGAATTCAACAAGGTGTGCCATTTTTTCTATAACTCATTTTCTGAGAGGTTCCAAGTAGTGAAACCTGGAGGAATTTCATAGAAAAAACTAAAAAAAATTATGTATCAGTTTCAAATCTTTATTCATTACAGGTACAAAGTTATGATTATTTCAAGTTAGGGTTGTTGATTAATCCAAAACTAGTCTTGTGAGACTAAAGAAAAGTTTGATGAAAATGCTAGTATCTTGTTGTTAAAGTTAAGAAAAGTTTGCATGTATGTGATCATATACACCGGGTCTATTACAGAGTTACAAATCATATTTGGATGATGAAATTGATGAGGCCTTTTGGTTTAGGTACAAGTTGGGTACATGGTTGAGACAAGTAGTTGATGAGTTGGCACATACATGAGGTGTATAGTTGATGATGTTGGTACATATTGATAATCCATATTTGATGATTACTTGACACATGATTGGTACATACTTGGTACATGGTTGGTTACACTTGTTTATGGTACAGGTTGATTACAGATTTTTTGGTATAGGTTGGTGCATGGTTGATGCACTTGTTTAGGGTACAGGTTCATTACAGGTTGAGGTAAAGGTTGATGCATGGTTGATGCACAGTTTAGGTTTATTGGTACATGTTTACAGTGGTATATATCATAGTGATAGTGTGACAGTGGTTCCATAATTCTACTTCTACTTCAGGGCGATTGGACGGGGCAAGGGCATGTGGTTGTAGCCACCTTTCGGTTGTAGCCAGAAAACATAGGGGGTTGTAGCCTCCTTCTGGTTGTAGCCAGAGAATTGGGGAGTTGGAGCTTCCTTCAGGTTGTAGCCTGAGAAACTAGGGGGTTTGATCCTCCTTCCAGTTGCAATTAGAAAACAAAGGAAGTTGGTGCTTCCAATGAATGTAATTCTTCAAGACATATAAGAAAAAGCATTATGTGGTTTTCTCCTGCTTTGGGTTTCCACATAAAACACTGGTGTACTGTGTATGTGTATGATTTTTCATTTTTTCATTTCTTATTTACTCTGCATTTATTGGATGATAATGATACACTGATATAACACTTGGATTATATGGTTAAAAAGGATTAAATTGATCTATTACTGATTCACCCCCCCTCTCAGTAATCCAACAAATGTTACATCATTAAGCTATATAAACTTGGAAAATACCACAAATAAAACATGAATCATAATACCATAGAAAAAACATAACAAAAAGTGACATAACAAAGTGCTAACCCATCCAAACATCAAGTGCATCCCCCTGCCACATCCAACACATGGGGACCATGTAGAACACCCCATCCTAGTGACACCAATAACATACAACAATAGACTAAGTTAATAGGAAACATCAACAACATCATGAAACATGTACCTCCTGCCACCATCATCTAATCCCTTGGGGGGATAGAACCATCATCCATATCCAATATAGGCATATATATGGATAATGAGATAACATGCCCCACAACCATCAAATATGAAATCAATGGATAATCAACAAGGAAAGAACATGTGGGAAGAACATCAAACGATCAAGAACAATCATACAGCCAATGGTAAGTGAGACTCCCCCAACCAAATATCTCCATCTAATGATCTAATTACAAGAAGAGAAGGGGATCCAACAGTACCAACAACAAATCTCCATCAATGTGATGAAAATCACAATGTGGATCCTCATACAATATGAGGTGTAACAAGGATCATTATCATTCTTTATATATATATATATATATATATATATATATATATGAGCAATTTGTCTTTGCAAACAACAACCAAGGAATTTATTGCTTCATATTTATTGCAAATAATAAGAGTTGAGAGCATTCATTTCTAACTAATCTCCATCAACAAATCTCCATCAATGTGATGAATATCACAATGTGGAGCCTCATACAATATGAGGTGTAGCAAGGCTCATTACCATGCATTAAATAGATAGATTTCAGAAATTTCCATTTGCAAACATCAACCAATGAGTTTATTGCTTCATATTATTACAAACAAGACTTGAGATAATTCAATTCTAACTAATTAAATCTCAAGAGACTCTGCAAATAAGGCATAAACCAAGATGCCAAAGTGAAACATAAATGAGAACCTAATGTTCGAAATATCAATCTTATTCTTCCTACCCTACTCTACATCAGAAAGCAAATATGCATGTGTTAGGTGAAATCAAACAAGCAATGCATCATCTCATCAAGAATATAATATCTTCCCTTGTGTTTGGTCACAAAGCAAAAGAAATATATGTCAAACATATTGTACACATATGTTGGAATGTCCATCATTTATTGGATAGAAATGTAACTGAGCTCCTACACATTGAAAAAAACACTAGGAGCATGCCAATAGTGGCATCTACCACTACAAGCTTTCTCTATCCAATTTTGGATAGCACTAGTGCAACCATCATCTCTGAAATATGCAGAGGGAAGTGCATCCTTCCTGTGCAAGCCATCCTTATACTCCAAATATGATCCTAGATGCTCCATCATGTGTTCTTAATGTAATTCATCCCCCATTCCCTCAAGAAACAATGGTTCAGGTGGCCCCAACAAAAATATGTAATAAATTTCTTCGATGTCATCAATCAAATATAGATATGAAGAATGAGGAAAACCATTAGATATGAAAAAAAATTCCATCTCATAAATTTTGTTTTGAATCCCTCTTTGGAGAGGGTGAAAAGTTATTCAATAAATCACATATTGAAAATGTTGTTGTCTGAAACATATAGCACCCCCAAAAATACATCCTCTTGCTGATTTTTTATAGGAAAACAGGGAAAGAGAGGAGGCCATCATTGGCTAGAAAATTTTGGCACTTTTTACATCATGAAAATGTTCCTTATGATGTGATAAATATACCCTATTGATGAGTGCATATGGATGTACATTAACCAAGGAAAATGATTCAAAATCTTATCTATGTTTCGTTGTCTAATAGAAATTAAATCAACAACTTAACATTCAAAATTTCACTATTGGTGTCGCATATGGAACTCTCCTCAAAAAAAAAGAGATTTTAGGATAAAATGCATTACTATAAAGCTTTGTGAGACAAACCTTATTTACCCTTGATGATGGAAGGATTTCCTAGTATGCCTCCATCAACATGATGTGAATTTTCCAATGAGGTTCTTGCTCTTACTTTCTGACAAGGAATTTGTACCATAAGGACTTGACATCCCCTTCATATCTTTCCAGTAGATCATATTCTTTATGAGCATGTATTTGTAGATGATATTGAGTTAAAGGTTTTGTGTTTCCATGTCAAGATTTATAGGATTGATAAATAATAATTTGGTAGTGGATTTAAGATTTTGTCAAAGTAAGTAGATTATATGACGTAGTCAGTGTGAGGGAGGATAGAAGTATGGCATAGGTAAATTCCATTGAATGATGGAGAATTCTTGGTGATAGATAAGACAAGATTTTTATACGTCCTATTTACTATGATATGAAAGTGAGGTTAGAGAGTTATGAGGAGTATATACATACACTACTAAAGCTATATATTAGGCCTATGCCATTTATAATTTATAAGATAAATTTTGAACTGAAAGGTATGCAACTTGTTACCCTCTGTATGTTGTATAGCCAGAATAATTCCTTGAACAATGTACCAAAGGATTTGATTGTGTGTCCCCTACATAAGCCTTCTATCCTCTCTATTTTTTGAGCTGACAAAAATTGGAGTTTTTATAGTTCCAATTGGAAATAATTTAATTTCTTTATTTTGCAAAACTAGAAAAGTAATCATATATATATATATATATATATATATATATATATATATATATATATATATACAATGTCATTGGAATATCAAAGATCAGGTTTTTTGATATTCCATCACACATGGCCTAATAAAAACATGGAGATACAGAACAGGTAATATAGAAAAATGTCTTAAATACATCAACCTCATCACTGCTTCATCGAAAGTTTTTCAAAGTTTCATGGGAGGTTTGGTTGGTCACTATTTCATAGAAAAATTGTCACTTGTTCATTGCTCTTTAAATGAAAAACAATGATCAAGTGATGGGAGTGGGACAAACATATTAGGGCAAGTTGGTCTCTATTATGATGATCAGGTTCGTCAGTCTTGTGACAACCGCTTGAAGGTTGTAATTGCAACAAAGTAGACACAAAAAAAACGATTGTTTCCTTCACCGTACTTGGGACAATGTGGTGATGAACATGCGTCGGTAAATCATTGTAAAAAAGGCATAATGTACTAGTGAGGTTCTACAATAATTCAAGGACAACCATCTACAGCAACAACGAAATAATTAAATTAAACATGAAATCAATATCCATTGGAGTGCATGATAGAATCGATGCATGACGCATACAATAAATATAGAATCCATGTACATAAAATTGGCATGATAAGAATAATGATTAATGAATAATTATGTGCATTTGTGCATATGAACATGATAGTGGCATGCTTGTAAACTGAGAGTGGTCTATTGCTATGTGTGAATAATGATGTCATGATATTTTAGTATGACTAATGATGGATTATGTATCAAGGAAAAAATGTTTATAGCATGATGATATTGTTTTTTATGGTATCCATCCATATGAGGACAAACAATGATGGTGGGAATTCCAATCAAGAGTTTGGTGAAGGGATATTGTGAGCTTCTACAAAGTACCCTTTGATCAGACAACATCAAGTAAATTGATGACAACCATGTAGGTATGCATTTGGGTTTATTATGATGTATAAATGTTGAAGGGAATTGGGATAAGGTTCCCTCAGTTGAATATCAATATTTTAATTGATGCAAATGTGGGAAGCCTTGATTATGAAAATATTAATTGTTGCTTGAATGCATCTATGGGAAATTTAATCGCATATTGTGTATATTCGTTATATGATCATAACCCAATTAAGTAAGGAGACATTACTCATGTTGTAGAAATGAATTCCATTAGAGATGGCCATGTGTGAGGCCATGAAGAGATTGGATATGGGAATGATATAGTACCATCCAAGTGCATAATGGATTTCCCTTATATAACTGATGTTTGGACTGCAACCATTTTTCCTACATTAAATAACATTGAGGGATGATGTTTCTAATGTTGTGTATGGGTTGAAGAGGAAGGTGTGCAAATTATCGGATGGGTTGTGGGGAAGCATTTGGATGATGTATTAAGGGGTGGGACAAAAATTTCAATTCACATGGTGGAATACATGACATGAACATATGGCATTCCATATTCAATGCAAGGATGCATTGTGTAGATGTGGCCATGATTATTGGCATGTTAATTTTATTTATTAGTAAAGTTTGATTGCATTCTGAAATGATGGGTGTGTTGATACTGCATGTACAATGAATGACGGTTTAATTCTATGTAATATCATGAATGGTTGAATTCCATTTTTAATGTGAAAAATTATTGGAAATGATTGAATTGCTGGTAAATTACAATTGTGGAATCATTTCATGAAAAATTGAAATTGTGCATGTGTTAAAAATATTGTTTTGTTGCAAGAAAGTTGAGGAAATTGTAGGTAGAGTTGTATTGGTTATGGAAATGATGTAAGCCCATAAGGAATACTAATATATAAAATTGTAAGAGACAAACATAATGAGCTAAAATCTCATGCGTGGGAATATTTATTTTCTTGTATAAACAGATTTGAGAAATTAATAATTGAAAATTCTTACGATATTCTAACAATTTGTTTGGTTGTATGGAAAATGATAAATTGCAAGGGAAACAATATTGGATATGGCAGGGATTTAAGCCCATAAGGAAAACTATTATCTACTACTCCAAGAGCCAAACAACTATGAGCAGAAAACTCATGTTTGGGAATTGTTTTTTCCCTTGTAAAACACATTTGAAATTTTATAATTGTATGATGATGTATCATATTTACTGTATGCATATGATGTATATGGGATTATTTCCTCGAGTTATATATTTCTAATGGAAGTCTAGTAGAAAGTTGGAATTCGTCTGCATGAGAACACCTTGACAAATGATGAATCACCTAAGGAATTGCATATTATTGAATGGGATGTCTGAGCCTAGAGGGTGAGTACAACAGAAGAACTAGGTTGACATGACTGAAGAGTGAAAACTAGTGTGAGTTTCATTGTCGAAGAACTAGGTTGTCAGGCCTGAAGAGTGAACTCCTGTGTGAGTTTCACTATAGTAGCAAGGTTTTTGTTGGTTATTTCCTAGTAGTTCTTCCTAGCAATGATTCCCTTGAGATCACAGTAGTGATATTCCTAGTTACATGCATTAGAGAGACTTCGATAAATGAATGGTGTAGCCCGATGGAATAAGAACGGTGATGGGGGAACATTCCTTGGGTCAAACCTAATAAACGAATGGGATGTGTAATGGACTGTGAGCAGTGAAGGGGTACATTCCTTGGGTTCGAAAGGTCAATAGGAACAGAGTTAGTGGAAATCGGGATAGTTGTAGGAGAATGTCAGTGGCTTATGTATATGTTTTGGTACAAGGTGCATTTGTATCTATGTTTTGGGGTTAGAGCTCCTATGAAATTATGATATTTGGGGGCCATAGCACCTATGTATTTGTGGGATTAGGGATATATTTCCTATGTAATTTTTTTTAGGGTGGAATTCCTGTGCGATTTTGGGCTAGAGAGCCTATATGTTGATTAAAGGCTAGAGACCCTATCATTATAATAGTGTGTACATTTTAGGGTTTTTTTCACCGAGGACAATGCAAAAATAAGGGGGAGGGAAATGTAACATCCCCTTTTTTAATTCTTCTGAATTATAATGTAATTATGTAAATGTGAATTAGGCTATTGATCTAACATGTTGGGTTGAAGAGCCCATATGGATTCAATGTGGTTGGAGGATAAATTGCATATTATGAACATTGAAATAATTAATAAAAGTAATAGTCGTTGGCCAAAATAAGAAAGGAAGAAAGAATGATGGGGGGCTATGATTCCACAAGAGAAGGAGATCTAAGGGGGAGTTGTGCATGGGAATTAATCCAGCCCACAATCATGATTCATATTATCATTGTGTAAACCTTCTATTTGATTTTGAGTGTTCCTAAAGATAATCATTAAACTCATATAAGTGTTGGAATACTGAGAGGGGGGATGAATTAGTGTGAGCACGTTTACCACTTTTAACCACAATATATATTCTTTAAATTTATCAAAAATATTCAATAGTTTATCATGAGCATGTTCTTTAACTTTATCAAAAATATTTAGCAGTTTATCATGAGCATATCATCTATGATTACATTCAATATATCATGAGCATATAATCATAAGAAAAATCACATCAACAATATCAAATCAAATACACAATACACTAGTATTTATGTGGAAACCAAAATGGGAGAAAACCACAAAATTATTTCTTATATATATCAAGAATTCATTCATAGGAGGAACCAACTTCCAAATTCTCCAGTTGCAACTAGAAGGAGGCTCCAACCCCCTATTCTCACGCTCCAACCTGAAGGAATATACAACTCCCTAAATTATATGGATCCAACCAGAAGGAGGCTACAACCCCTTGATTTCCAGACTCCAACTTGAAGGAAGCTCCAAGTCCATGATTCTTTGGTGCCAACTGGAAGGAGGCTACAACTGAATTTCCTTACCCCATCCTGCCACCTTGAAATATGAGTGTAGACTAAATTGTCACTACCACAATCACTGCCACTTATATATCAATCAACCTTTCACCAAAATTGTCACTGTCAACCTATCATTGTATCCAACATGTCACATAATGTAACGACCTCACCGTTACGACTACAAGCAAAGTCGAAAGTGCAATTTTTATTTTTTTTAAACAAGACGACAACTATGATTTCAACTAAACAACACATATGATAGTGAGCACAACACCCAAAAAACAGGCAATGAACAACTACATCTCCATGCACTAGAATAAGAGAAACTGGGTGAAACATGCGTAAACAATAGAGAGAAATGACTACCCGCCCGACATAAACATGACCATGCCTACAAGCTAAGGGACAACATCCCCATCTTGACACAATGGCCTCGATGACCAAATACTAGAACCTCAAGGGCATGCAACCCAATGCATGATGGTTTTACAACCCAAGGGATAACAACAACTTACAACGATCAACCACACCCACATGGAAAGAATAGACCCCAGTCAAGTCATCCTTTGCCTCTATCCCTTAGGCACGCAATGATCCCCTCATCAAGAATCATGTCATCCCCAGGTGATAGGCGTGACATTAACCCTGGTGAAACCTAGTCTATCTGGACCAAAGACTCAGGAAAAATACAACCACTAGGAGATCAACTTAACCATCCAAACACATGACGAATAACCCTAGTAACCAACCAACAAGTCAACAAGACGACTAAGACAATATTATGACACTAAAAATTCTTGCGCAACAAAATCATCTTGAAGAAGGTAAAAGATTAATACTAACATATGCATCTCGATGAAACTGTAATCCAAATCCCAAGATGAGATAAGTATCTATCGCTATCCTTTAAAACTGCAACTACAAAAGTTTAATTGTTGTCCTTACATATAAAAATTAGCAGTCCTTTAATGACCTTAATGTCCTTTAATTATGAAACTAGAACAGATATAAGTATTGTCCACAGGATGAGTTTGCTATCTAGAGAATATTTCACAAAACAAGTTTTATAATGATTAGTGAATATGCTAGAGTTCACCAATAAGAAAATCATCAAATTGCTATAAGAAAATCAACAAACAAATTCACGTTGTCCAACACCATCAATGGTTGTCTCTAAATAAGTTGTTGTCTATTAATGAAGTTACTGTCTACTAAAATATATGTGAGAAGGATGTAAGTAAAATACGTAAAATCACTAAGTTAAATATATTAATAATCGAAATTTTATATACAAGTTATAGTTATTGTCCAATTTAAGTCTTCTTGATAAATATGTTGGTCAACTATTGGCAAATATAAAAATGCATGAGATGGTTATCTATACAAGGGAATAAGTCAATAAAATCATTGCCATTCACATAATAAACTCGTTTCTATTGATAGTAAGAGTTCATTGTTATTTAAAGGCTAAAACGTAGTCCTTCTACAAAAATTCTTTCACCATTCACAGAACAAGTAAAATGTTGACACTACACACAAACATTGTCTAACTTATTTATTACCCAACTTAAATCTATTAACTTTACAATAGAATCATCGTCATTACATAATTATTATTTATCCACGACCCCAATGTTATTTATTACACCGATGTAGTAAGTCTTGTTGTCAATCTTTGATAACATGTAGTCATATTATGGAATTCGAGGCACCTGTGCATGAATACAAAACGCCTCCAATATACAAAATCACACACATACGCAAGGAATGCAAACATCTCACTAAAGGAACACAAACCGTTTTCCAACCCACGTTGGGAATTATCGTAACGCAGAGATAATTTGTAACATCTCACGCATTCATAAATGTGAATATATCGCATTGTAGGAAGGGTAAGATCGTCGTTTAAAGAAATCACACTACGGGGAATCAACAATTGTCAATTACTGTCATTTTCTAAGAAGAAATTTGTTGTCTAATTAATGTTAGGAATGCACATTCACAAATCACAAAATTGCTAGCAAGTAGTTGTGTGGGCTTGTTGTAACAAATCACAGCTAAACAATTCGCATCATCCAAAAACAAACTCATAAAAATAGTCACCTAACCCCCAACACTGTCTAAACGTTCATGGGGATTCGCTACCAAAAAAACATAGGTGTACACAAGCAAAATCGCGGGTAGAATATCAGTGATATTTGTAGTGCTATGGGTGAACTTGCAGTGATATTTCAGAGAAACGAAATGGGAAAAACAAAAAGGAAAGCGGGCTCCTATCAGGGACGATTTCGGAAGTAGGGACGATTCCATATCCATACGTAATGATGGTAAGGGTGCAGGTGGTGTCAAACACAATCAAAATGTTAAGGTGGGGTTGAACTTCTACAGTGAAAGGATCGCTTCCCCACAGATGCGTGGTGTGAATTATACATTAAAGGTGAAATCAAAGCTCTGTACAAAATTAAGACTCTACACAACTCACATCTATATAGGAGAAATTAAGACTCCATACAATTACATCGATTAAATTTTCTGGGTAAAAATGCAGGTAGTCAAGGTCAAATTTCGGTTGTCATTCCAGGCATAAGTTTATTATCAAACATTCAAAATTTTCCCGATGCAGTCAATAGAAAAAGGGTAATAGCTGACTTTGAAAGGGTAAATCACAGACAAGTAAAAAGGTAAATTGCTACCATAATAAAATGGTAAAAAGTAGAGTGAAAACGCAGAGAGTAATAAGTTGTTCGTGCGGAGGAATGACAACAATAGAATAATTACTCAATAACAAGAAGGTGCAATGACAATCATTCGGCCAGGCATCAATCAACAAGGGTATACGGTTGGGAAAAAACATCCTTCGCTCATCATCCATGCACAGAAAAGAAGGGCATTAGAATCTATAGGTCGCTATGCACCAAAGTAACGACCGTCGATTTAGCTCTTGGCCAACTGCTCAGGAATGGAATGACGAACTAGGGATGAGGACAAATACCAGGCATAAACTCTTCATAAAAATTGATTAAAACCAATAGGACAGTCACAATATCAAGGATCAAATGCCAAGGGAGTCAGTTCAAGCAACGAGCTTAAGGCTAAGGGGAAAATAAAATTCTCAATTAAAATGCTAATTCAAACACCTTCTTTACACAGTTAAATGTACAAAATTGAAAGCGTAAGGTCAATAATAATCTACCTTGTAGAATAAAAGTAAGCATATCGTAGCCCAAGTCATCCGCTCTGAGTCATTGTCTTGTGTGCTCCATGCAGCTCACGCTTGTCGACTGATGAGACTTCACCCGTACCTCCTAGCCAACACTAAGGATACTCTTCTTCCCCCTAACCCCTCAAGCTGCAAAGGGGCCACGCACACTGAATCATAGATCAGCTAGCTCCCATATCACCTTGCAAGGCCGAGCTACCACTCCTCACCGAGCTAGGTATCCCAAATCCCACAAGCTAAGTCAGTCAAGTCTAAAATTCTACAACGTAACGTTACGCATGACATAAGAGATCCATCCTTATCCTCCTCCATCCTTTATATATAATTTCTAAGTCACTTATTTCCCAAATTCCCATTTAATTTATTGTTCAATAATTTAATTCAGAAAATCCCTCCCCGTACATGTGTCACCCATCCCCTTCGTTGCACCAGAAATTAATTTCATTAATTATTTAATTACTCTTATTTCCCTCACCCACCTAAAAGCATGCATAGAATCACTCTGAGGTATCCCCATATTCCCTTTCACAATTTAATGACTTTCTCCTTACTAATTTACTAGTTGAGTTCAATTTAGAACGTTCTTAAAGGCAAGATTCCTTGCTAAGTTGGTCATTCTGTTTTTTCCTTATGTTTCCCTTTTTCTTTATGTTTCTCCCTTTTTCCCTCAGTTTCCTAATTATTTTAAATTTCCCTCCTTCCCTTTTTATCTAAACTCAAATTAGTAAGTGTAGAAAATTTTCTTTTTCCCTTTTTCTTTTTAATTATTAAATTTTAATTAGCATGTGTAATAAAACAATCATTTCCCTTTTAAAATTTTAAATACCTCAATAATTTTATTTTAATAATTTAATCAAGTTTCTTACCCCCTTTTCGTCACATGTTTAATGATGATTATTATTGTTTTTTTTTTCTTTTTTTACCACAAGTATTACTTTAGACCTATATTTTAATTTTCGAGGCTGGGCGAAATTTTATTAGGGAATTTGTTTTTAAATATTTCCTATCACAATATTCATTCGAAGGCCATCTAGGTTTATTCACTTATTAGCTAACAACACGGCATGCCCTTTAGGATGCACTAGGTGCTCCAAGGGTGCCACTCGACTCCTTCTATTTCCCTTGTGCGATGTACCCTTTAGGACGCATTACATGTTCCAAGGGTTCTACTCGCCTCATTATGTTTTTCTTGCATGGCATGTCCTTCAGGACGCACCATGTGCTCCAAGGGTGCCACTCACCTCTTGATTGACTTGGTAGACATCAAAAACTCTAGATTCAATACTCTACCAATTGATCTTGTGGGAGACTAAGTGCCTCTAAGGAATAATGCCCCTTCCTTATTGCACGTCCCTTAGAATCATCATGAGTGACTGTCGCAGTATTCCCTCATGGCATTGTGGTTCTTCTCGAAATAGGTAATCGTTAACCTAAAGTTCGAGCCATGGTGGGAGTGCTAGTAGGCTGTAGTAGGGCTACTGTCCACACCTCTCCCTAAAGGTCTCTGGTAGTCATGTGTGACCCCTCTACTCCACATGTGAATCTAGTCGACAAGCTATCGTCAACCTACATCCTCAATGAATCATGTCATAAATAAAATCCATAATCATAACATTTAATCAGATGCACATATGTCATATATACAACAATCAAAACCCAATAGTCCACTCCCTAACTCGATCCAGAGTCCAAGGGTTTCATCGATGCCTCAACATCCTCAAGGTCCAAATCCTGCACACCCAAGAGAACCGATTCAATAGAACCTATCTAAGTCAATACAAAAAAATAACATATAATCACATCCATAATGCCTCATAATCATAATCAACAACCAATAGTATAATAATCTGGATCACATGCAAGAAAGTGTCTTCAAAGAATAAGTTCGGTCAGTGCGCACAAGAGCGGGATGTTACACTTAGAATCCCAAATTCTCATGAGCATACCGTCTATGATTACATTCAATATCATGAGCATATCATCTATGAGCATATCATCAACAATTTATCATGAGCATATCATCTATGATTACGTTCAATATATCATGAGCATATAATCATAAGAAGAATCACATCAACAATAACAAATCAAATACACTGTACACCAGTATTTATGTGGAAACCCAAATGGGAGAAAACCACAAAATTATTTCTTATATATATCAAGAATTCATTCATAGGAAGCACCAACTTACAAATTCTCCAGTTGCAACTAGAAGGCAGATCCAACCCCCTATTCTCATGCTCCAACCTGAAGGAAGCTACAACTCCCTGAATTCTCTGGATCCAACCAAAAGGAGTCTACAACCCCCTAATTCCCAGACTCCAACTTGAAGGAATATCCAACTCCATGATTCTTCGACACCAGCTGGAAGGAGGCTACAACTGACTTTATTTGCCCCATCCTTCCACCCTGAAATATAAGTGTAGACTAAATTTTCACTACCAAAATCATTGCCACTTTTATATCAATCAACCTTTCACCAAAACTGTCACTATGAACCTATCATTGTATCCAACATGTCACATCAACCTTTCACTGATCAACCAGTCCAACCTGTCATTGTTACCAATAATCAACCATATTATCTCACATGGATCATATAACGAGAACACCTCTCAACTAGATTTCCAAAATCACCAACACATGCCTCTACCAAGCATGTACCAAGATCACTAATATACCATCACAATATATGTGTCTCAAGCATGTACCAAGCAATGAACCTTTACCATACGAGGAATCAACTGTGTACTGCAACCTCTACCACAACAAGTGCATCGATCATGCACTAAAACCTATACCATGTACATCAACACTTGTATCACCAACACCTGTACCATACCATGCACCAATCATGCACATCAACCATGTTATTTCTCTGTAAATTCCCAAAGGTTATTAAGGGAAGAAGAAATTAACAGAGGTAACTTACCAAAACCACTTCGAAACTGGAATCTATCCCTATCAGTTTCAGAGAGGGATCTCTCTGTAAGATTTAGATCTGTTTGGGTTTTAAATATTAGGCTAGTTAAAATAATTTGAGTTTGTTGTTTTTTTAATAAAGATTGGCTGAAGTATTGCATTAAAAATCCATCAGGCTATGGGTTTTGTGTTAAAGGTTAAGATTAGATACAACTTTTTATAAGATTTCTTCACAGGGAGAGATAGTCAGAACGTTGGATCTTTTAGAATTAAATGTTGTGGAAAGATGGAACATACAAGATAATAAACCAAGAAAATAAGAAATTAAGAATTTATTTACTTAATATCAGATGAATAACATGCAGATCGCTTAAAGATTAGAAACAAAGTGCCCGAAACAAATTTTGTTCATAAAATTCCTTTAGATGATTACAAACAGAAAACAAAATAATCACAGAGTAAGATAAACATTAACATAGAGAAATAAACATCACCGTCATTCAAACACAAGAATACTATGAATCTGTCTTTTTATTACTGGTCGATCTTCTAAAAAAAGATTACAAAGATAGATTTCTATGCAAAAAAATCAACCCTCAATACTCCTAAGTGAGAATTATTTATACAATAATTACATCTAATCATGTCATTAATGACTAGGATATGGTGGAGAAAAAATCTAACTAACTAGATTACATACTACAAAATAATAGGACTGTTGGTGATCTGTTCGAATCCTTGTTGTTGATTCTAGGGAAGTAGTTGGTGATTCATCAACCTGACTTTGACTTTCTTCCTCATGCTGACTCAGATGTCCACATCATCTCTACTCGATCAAGCCACATAGGTTTTCCCACATGTTTTGACCGGGGATGGATACCTTGAGTAATATTCTATAAGTTTCATCCATTTATGTGTACCTGGAAAAGGTTGTCTTGGTGATGAAGATGTATTTTATCTCATGTTGGAAGAGTTTCGAAGAAATCCTTGCTAGTTATTCTCCCTTGTATGCCCGCAAATTTAGAACCGTCTTTCGCTATTGTGAGGATATTTTGTTTGTAGTATGATAGAGTAAGCAATTTGTCATTGATCACTAGTAAACCTATAAGACCATTCTTGTGCAATGAGTTGACTTTGCTGAAAAACATTTTCACTCCAATATCCATTGTTTGGGCTTTCTCTTCAAGCTACAACATCAATCCCTTCTTGGTCAAAATCTTCTTGACCTCAAGGATTGTTTTTTTTCTATCCTGAATCTCCAATGCTTCCAACTCTTATTTGGTCTTGGAATTTAAGAACCCGATGATTTATGTGGCATCTGTAGGATTTTCTCCAAATTATTCCCTTATATTGTCAATGGCTTGTCTGTCTCTCTGCACAAGTTCATGTTGTTCAAACACAACTTGTATAAGGGGAAAAATCTTTGTCATGGAATTGTTGATGTCCATCCATATGTTTTCTTTATCCTCTGAAAATATCTTGGCTATGGATGTCTCTTTCTGCAACTTCTGTATTTCCTGAGTAAGCCTCTGTGACTTGTTCATCTCTGTGTTGTAACTTGACTGAAACATGGATTTCAGTTTTTGGAGGTTATTAATCTCTTCTTGCGGTATTTTAATCTCCTCTCCTTGTAGGGTCATGTCCTCCATGGACTTCACCAATCTCTCAGAAGCATCTGAAGTTGTCACTGGAATGGTTGAAGGAATTTCTTCTATAGGTGTGGTTGATACTGTACTAACTCCTTTAATGGGAACTCTTCTAGTGGGATGAAATTCATTGGTACACTTTGTTCCTTCTCTTTGACCAAATTATCTAGTTTGACCTCCATTTACTTGATCTGGGCATTCTGCTCCATGATTAATTTGAGCATTTCCTCCTTGTTTCCTTCAGTCTCGACCATTTCCTTTGCCTGTGAATCTTCAGTTGTTAGGAGTTTCAGTTGTTTCCTTAAGGATGCTATGTCAACATTCTTCTTGTTTAGTAGTTCCTCAACTACTTTAATATTGGATGGATAATATCCAATTTTGAGTACCATCTCTTCCATACATTTGATCGTGTTATCTTTTGCTAGGGGGGATATCTTCTCCAGCTTCAACTGGGATTGGATATTGTTTAACGAAACCTGCAACTTTGCAGCAGTCATGGAGGTATTTTCTAGGGTGGAGAAAATCATCTCCCTAGTCTGTATGTTCCTATCCATTTGATCAGATGGATGCACCTCTTTGAAATCAAATTCAAATGTTTCCCTCTTGTAATCAGAAACTGCCTTGGGATGAGGCATCTGTGCCTGTAGGAACGCCATATGCATCCTTCCTTTCTCTGAATCGAAGGCAGATAACAACCTGTGTTGTGATGTAGATTTTTGTTTCCAAAACTGTGCATAGGTGTTGTTGGTCAACATCTCATTCTTCTTCTTGATCAAATTATATTTCTCAAAAATATTAATTCCTACAGGCTCCTGTGAGGACTTAGTTGACAATGTGGTACCAATTTTCTTCATGGATGAGGAAGTGGACATGGTTTTTTAGATGCATGAGAAGAGTGATGAGTGTGGCCCCTCCATAACTATGGTGGACTGATTTTATTCTCCTCTAGACCTATCAGGGGTATGATTGGTTTTGGTCCTCTTCCTATAGACTTGGAAGTCTTCTGTTGAGACTTTTGTAACTAAAGGGGAGACTTATTTTCTAGTTCTTTTCTCTTCTTATACCCATGGAGTACTGGTAGGTGAAATATTGGTTGGTGAAGGTTGTTGTTCTGTGTCTAGCAGAGTGTTTTCCTCCCACTATGTCTGGTTCATGAATCTTTCAATCCTAGGCTTGGGCACATGAGCATAAGGAGAAATCTTGTTTTTTACCCTGGTTTCTGCAATAATACCATAGGGGTCATAGTGCAATGGGAATCTTAGAATGAACTTAATTTCCTTTAACAACTTGTTGGCTTCTTCCCCTGTGGCTCTATTGTTGAAAATGAAAGAACCTATACGACCTTTGATCCAGAGCTGTTGTTTCTTCTTGAAAGCTACAAAGTGAATATCATATGAATTTATCATCTATATGATATATTCCAAAGTGAATATACCAACAAGAAAATACTTAGGAAACTTGTAAGGGAGTAGTTCACATCTGTAGATACTGATTTTTGTATGATTCTGGAAGAGGTACCAGTCCCCTGTTTTAGCTAGTTTTGACAAATGTAGAAATATTTGAATTTCCTTGTTTATCCTTGGTTATGTTCTTCCACTAAGAATGCATACCAGTGGATGGTAAAATTGGTCAATGAACTATTTGAAATTGAAAAAAGATGAGTTCTTCCTCACTATGGAAGTCCAGGAGGTCACAGGTTGAGGGTTACCATCTTGGTCCAACTTCTGTTGGGAGAAGGAGAACTTGTCTGCTTGGAAAAAGAGGAACAAGTACACCAATATTGAAGAATACCTGAACATACCTTTTGTACAAAACTTGAACAATTGTTCATGAATGTTTTTAGCTAGAAACTAACTTTATTCAAACTGTGTAGTAGCCTTTTTCTCAGTGGAGAAAATGGATAGAAATCCCAGAATGGGTTCATCTACCCATTCCTCATAATAGTATCCTAGCAAGAAACATAGGGTTGAGATGATCTGGTTGCCTTTGACTGAGAAAATAGATGAATGGTATGGGGGATTCTTCTTGGTTAATTGAGCATTTTTGTAACATCCCGCTCTGGCGCACTGAGAACATTTATTATTTGAGGACACTTGCTCGCAAGTGATCTGGACCTTTATGATGTTAGACCATTTATACTTGATTATGCTGCGATTGACAGATGACATGATGTGTTACTATATGATGTAGACAGGTGCTATTGACTCAGTTTTATTGAGTGTGCAGGGTTTTTGACCTTGAGGATGCAGAGGCATTGGTAGAACCCCCTTGGACTCCAGACTGAGTCAGGGAGTGTGCTTTTGGGTGATATGTTTACTATGATGTTTCATTCAATTTGATGATTTTTTGACATTTCTGACATGATTATTGTTGATGCAGGCTGACGATAGCTTGCCGACCAGACTCACATATGGAGTAAAGGGGCCACACACGATTTCAGAGAGGTTGAGGGAGAGGGGTGGACAGCAGCCCTGCCACCACCTTCTAGCACTCCCACCGTGGCTCGAACTGTAGGTTAACGATTACCTAGTTCGAGAGGACCCACGATGCCGTGAGGGCCGACTGTGACAGTCGCTCACAATGATTCTAAGGGGCGCACAATAAGGCGGGGGCCTTATTCCTTAAAACCCTTAGTCTCCTACGAGTTCACCTGGCGGAGTGTTGACTCCAGGGGTTATAGAGGTCTACCAATCAGTCCAGTCGGCGAGTGGCACCCTTGGAGCACGTGGTGCATCCTGAAGGGCACATCACATAGAAGAAACTCAGTTGGAGAGTGGCACCCTTGGAGCACATGGTGCGTCCTGAAGGGCACGTCGCC
>ML789692.1:108876-147380 GCA_009831015.1 Picea engelmannii
TTGTGGAGTGTTGTTTCCAGTCCTTCATACTCTGTAAAAACAAAAAGGGGGGTACATTAGAAGATCTTTGTTTTTAAACAGTGTAGTCGAGGGTTCAGGTAATTTGTTGTGGGTTTATGCTATTTCGTTTTTATGTCGTGGGCGTTTTTTTCGTTTCCTTATTTCAGTGGGTTTACGATTTGTTACGGTGGGCATATTGTTATGGGTGTTATATATATATAATGGCATTTTCTGTTCAGTGGGTTCCTCGTTTTACCTGGGCGTTTTTACATACCCGTGGTGGCTCCTTCGGTGGGTTTTCTTTCAACCTGGTTGTTATCTTTTTACCAATACATTGGCGTGCGCCTTCAGTGGGTTCTCCTTCCCATTTGGGTGTTTTTCACCTGCACAATGGGGCGCTTTATTTTACATTAGGTTCCTCCTTCATATTGACAAACCATATCTTCACTGCACTATACGAATGGGATGTTAGTATTAAAAGAGTCGATAAATGTGATATTCATAGAATACTCAAGAAGTTAGGTTTTAAAATTTTTGATCACTACTAGAATTTCCCACGTATTCTAGTAATACCCTCATTACCTCGGGCGAATTAACCAGTAGAAAAACTCTCTCAGGAAATTAGGGGGATATATCCTGAAGAAATCGTTGGGTCTCGGTACTCGTTTAGCGAGTTACAGGCAAGGGCATTTCTTTTATTTTTTTTTATGGCAGTTAAATTCGGTGGGTTCCCTTTTTAGTTATGTGGCATTTTACACACAGGGGGCCACTTCTACCGAGGGTTTATTTTTCTTAATCTTTTGGGCGTTTCTTGGGTCTGTGTGTTGCCTCGGCTTGCTGGTCAATGGCAATTTATGACCGTGTTGAGTGCATTGGGCATTTTTGTTGAAGACGTGCTGGGTAAACTGCCAGGGAGTCAGTGCACTAAATTGCCAGAGGGATTTGATTCCGTCAGTTGAAGGAAACCCGGTCGGTATAGAGTTAATACTGTTGGCTAGCTCAGCGTTGTTCATTAGAGGCGTGTCTAACCGGTCCTTCAGCTCCACCTGCAAATCCTTAAGCTCAGAATGTCAGTTGTGAAGATGGTGTTCTCCTTACAGTGCTATCACATTAAATTAATTTAGCTGGGATAACTCTGCCTGTCCATAGTCATCACCGCTTGGTTAGATAAATAAGCTAGGGCATATGGTTGATGTATTTCCATGTACGCTGACCTTTTTCTGGACAAGATATTACATTCTAATTCCTTTGCCCTGCACTCCCATTACAACGTAATCAGTTCACAACCGCCTGGCACTTACCAGAATAATGTGAATACTCTAATCCGTTTGCCCTACGTTGCAGTGGTTTGATAGTCCGTCTGTGTGTTAATGGTGTCCATGTGTTAATGGTAATTACCTTGAGAAAAGAGATTGGACTGTAGCTGGACGTTAGGAGAGCCAATGACAGCGCCCGGTTATTAAAATCAGAGTAGGTGAAGTTACCCTATTGTTTGGACAACGCAGCTGAAGATGAAACGTTAATACTCAAAAATAAATCCTTGACGTGATGGTTGGTAACCGCCAAATGAAGTTTAGAGTTTCTCATTGCAATAAAACTGCATTATAAAATGGATATGCCAAGTCATTTACTGCATAGGTATATTTAAATTCTATTATGTATTTAGTCGGCAAGTTGGGTTGACATTGTTTAGGGTAGGGATATCATCTTATGTGGGAATTAGATAGTGGATCTGCAAGAGCATTTATTGCAAGTGTATTTTTGTTTGATTCTACACCATTCCCATGCAGTTAATCCCCCCATAGTTTCTCCGTACTCTTGAATTAATATTTGTTTAACTTGCAATGATTACACTTGTTATTGGCACTGTTAATATTAGATATTAGTTTTAACACTTGTCATGTGCGTAAATGTTAATATTGTCTAAATGGAATGCAAATGATAATACTTGTTGAAATATTAATGTTAACATTGTTAAGTTACAATATTAATAATATTAATATTGGCTAAACTGCGAAGGTAACACTCGTTAAATTGCAATGACAATATTTTCTTTAATTGCAATATTAATATCATTACTGGAATGTTAATTCTAGTGGAATCGCAATGTTGAGTAATTGGTTACTTATGGTTTAATTGCAATATTAATATTTTTAATGGAAATGTTAAAACTAGTGGAATTGCAATGTTAAGTAGTTGTTTAATTGCAACTGTTCATATTATTAATGGAAATATTAATGCTGGTGGAATTGCGATGTTAAGTAATTGTTTAAGTGCAATATTAATATTATTTACTGGAATGTTAATTCTAGTGGAACCGCAATGTTAAGTAGTTGTTTACTTATTGTTTAATTGCAATATTAATATTATTTAATGGAAAGGTTAATACTAGTTGAATTGCAATGTTAAGTAGTTGTCTAATTGCCATGTTCATATTATTAATGGAAATGTTAATGCGGGATGAATTGCAATGTGAGTAATTGTTAAATTGCAATATTAATATTMTCAATTGAAATGTTAATGTGGGTTGAATTGCAAGGTTGAGTAATTGTTCAAATTGCCATGTTAATGAGGATGCTTAAGTTGTGAGGTTAATATTTGTTAAATGAATGTTCGTGATGATGGTTAGATCGCAATGTTAATATTGGCTTAATTGAAATGTTAATGATGATGTTGGATTGCAATGCTAATATTGTTTAAATGGAAATGCCAATGACGAGGTTTAAAATTGCAATGCTATTATCTTGTAAGGTTATTCCAAGGTATGGTATTAAATAGGAAGGAAAGGCAAGATAACAGGGAGATTGTAGATGTTCGAGGGTTTACCAATATGGTATGATATCATTGCTCGCTTATGGAAATTAACAGAAAAATGCAATGCATTTGTGCTTATCGGTTGTCCCTGAACTTGTGCCCAATGACTTATAACTAATAATGGGGGTTGATATTATTGGCTTTTACCTTATGATAAAGTCTTTGTCGGTTAATGATAATTAATGGAGCAATTGGTATTGATGATGTCTTCGGGTATCAATAGTGGTTGGTCGATTTGAGTCCTCCTGACTTGCGTCTCCCGTAGAGGTCATGATGGTCCCTGATTTTGTAGTATTTGGTGGTATTGTATTGTGCAGTATGTTCGTGTCGGGCGGGATATAGACACCTCTTGTAGCTTAGTATTTATGTCTGTGTGTAAATCCGGTGGAAGGAATCCAGTGCCGTATCAAGAGTCTCGAGTTGTTTAAAGGCACAGTTCCACTCTTGCGACACACTCTGAGTCGTATCAGTAGTCTCGGGCTGTTTAGAGGCACGGTTCCACTACTGTGACTCTACTGTTGGATTCTTTCATTCTGTGACAGTATTGTGCCTAACCCCTGGTGTCTTTTTCTGCTTACAGCTGCTAGTCGCATGCCTTATGTCGAGGGGTGTTTATTTCTTGCTGTCACTGTGATATGTCGGGTCATCTTGATTGTGTTCGTATTACTTGCGTCTTGTTGGTTCGAGTGGTGACGTACAGTCGAGGGGGTTGTTTCTTCTACACGCGCACACACACTTTAACAAACAAAAAAAAAAATTGCACCGGTTGACAGAGTAGTTGTCCTTAACTAGGAGGGTTCTTACAATTTTCAGGTAGAAAGAGCTTGAATATTTGATATCTCTATGGGAAAGACAATTTCTGGTATAGCTTGGTCAATATTTCAATGGAGAAGGGGGAGGCAGAATAATTTATCGGTATCTGCAGTATCTGATTTATCGTTTGAGGGGCGATGGTGAAAAGTGTTTTTTCCGAATGAAGAGATGATGGCCCTTTGGCTAGGAAGGTAGAGAGATTAGCATTTCAGGGAAAATGGTATTTCTGGGGAAAGAGGTATAGTGGAAGATTGGACTCCCAGAGTCTGATCTCGTCACTCTGATCCAAAAAATATCTTTGAGCTAGAAGTGTAATTCGAAGAAGTCGAATTCACACTTTGGCTCAGCAATAATATAGTCTTTATCGGCCAAGGGTATACGATCCAGGTTGACGGGAGGAGGGAGGAAATGATTTTCTTCAGTTTCGGTAGCTTTGGACTTGGGCACCATGATCAAACTAGTACCTTCAAATAGAAAATGGCATTAATTATGTTTACCAGGATGTAATGGTGATTGTTGACTGTGATCTTGATGGCTTTTATCTGGAGAACGGTAAATGGTGGCATCGAATTCGTCTGGATCGATGAACAGTGAGAAAATGGAGAAAAAAACAAAGTTAAATGGTTGAACGGGGTGTTCGTTATGGAGCAGATGGTGAATCAGATAGGTAACGGTAATTGACAACTGCATTGATTGGCCAACAGACATATCAGATGTGATGTGGAGAGCATTGAATGGACAAATGGTGTATGGAGGTGACAAGGAGGGCATTGAATGGCCAACGAGTGGATGGGATGTGTCGGGCGACAAGTGAGTGGAGTGTGACGTGTAGGCAGGGTAGTTGAGTGTGGCGGTGGAGCACGAAGGTGGTGTGGATGAGCGGTTTGGCAGTTTACTTAGAGGGGGGGTAGGCAGTGAGCAATAAGGAATGTGGTGGGTCCGAGTTAATAGGAATGTGACACGTTATGAGGGGCCTGTGCTTGGAAAGCCACCAACTCGAACCCCCACCCAACTATTAAAGGCAGAAAGGTCGGGGGGGGGTCTGATATTGTCTTCCAACCGTAGATATGCGTGCGTTTGGATCGGCTATTGATATTAGTGCGTTTTAACACAAAGTGCCAAAACTGACGTATCACCACAAAACTTAGGATAACAACATTTTATGGGTTTTTCTAACTCCCTTCCTTTATTTTGTCACCAACGGGTCAAAAATACATCATTTCAACTCAAATCAAATGCATTTAATCACCTTTGCATCAAATTTATTGAAATAATACATGCTAACCTACATCCTAATCTAGTTACCTAGCACATTAACCCAGATTAAATTGTTGGGTCAAAAATTACTCTAACCTAAGACATTTGACCAATCTTAAACTGTTCGATCAAACTTATTCACTAACCTATCTAATTTGGCTAAGATTAGACTGTTTAGCCAAATTTATTCACTATCCTATCTGCATAAATTGAAAATATTGATCCTGGTTAGACAGTATGAATCAAGCCAAATTATTTCATGGGGTTTTATCATTTTATTTTCTATTTTTATACCCTCTTTTGATTTTTTTTATTTTCTTTTCTATTCTTTATTTTTATTTTATTTTCTTTTTCTTTTTCTTTTTCTTTTTCTTTTTCTTTTTCTTTTTCTTTTTTCTTTTTCTTTTTTCTTTTCATTTCTTTCTGTAAATCATTTGTAGAATAAAATATTATTTACAATATAATGCAACTAGAAGAAGAGATTATAATCACGAGGTGATCCTATGAAACATAAAGTTATAATAGTGGCTCCACTTGGGGATGGGGCTCTCCTTGTGAGGTGCCAAGAATCCAGCTACCTATTGCTTTGAATCTCCTTTCTTGGTTCTTTGTCTGCATCCTGTTTTTCTTTATTCTGATTGTAAATTTGGTGATCCATATCAGTGGCTTAAGGCCTTCTCTTCGGGCTTCAACCATATGATAAAAATTACCTCACCCATGACATAAATGTAAAAGTCAAATGGTTTGTACAATGGAATGAGTGACTAAGAACTTCATTCTAGTGGAAAATAATGTTTGAGCATCCTTCCATTTATGGGTCCTCCTGGCACGTCTTTTCCCTCACTGTCCTTGAGTAAGAATGCATTGTTTCTTCTATATGCATGGATGATGTATGGGCCTTTCCATAAACTTTTGAAATTTCCATGCTTTCCCTTGTCTTCATTTCTTGCATCCCATTTTAGTACCATATCACCCAATTCAAAATCATCCTCCTTGGTTCTTCTGTCATAAATATTCTTGATGCCCTCTTGAATTACATGTGTCTGGCTATACACCTCCTCTTTGGACTGTTGTAGTTGGATTATCTGAATGATTCTCCTTTGAATACCATTAGGCTTTTTTTGTACTTCTTGCAACAACTTCATAACAGGAACACCCAAAGAGGTGGGGAAACCAACATCAATTCCATATACCAGATGATATGGGGACATACCAATTGATCTTTTTGTGGTCAGTCTGTCAGCCCAGAGTGCATGGACCAACTTGTTATGCCAATATTTCTTATTTTCCTACAATATCTTCTTTATGATATTTATCAAAATTTTATTTGAGGACTCAGCTAACCTATTTTCCTGAGGGTAATAGGTCGTGGAGTGTCCCAAAGTAATATGGTACTTGATGCAAAATTCTATTATCTTTTTTGATCTTAAATTTGTTGTGTTGTCTATTATGATCTTCCTAGGACATCCAAAATGAGACAGAATATTAGTTTCCAAGAATTTAATAATGACAGAGTCAGTGGCTTGCCTACAGGGTACAACTTCAATCCACTTTGTGAATTAGTTTGTAGTTGTGAGGATCCACTTATGCTGGCCTGAAGAGGGTGGGTGAATCACGTGAATAAATTCCAAACCCCATTGCTAGAATGGAGATTCCACAGAAATAGGTTTCAAGGGTAAAGGAAAAGGTTTCCTTTTTCCTTCAAAGACTTGGAACTTGTGACAAGAGGTTACCTTTTTATGAACATCTGCAACCAAGGTAGGCCAGTAAAGAACAACTCTAAGGATATTGTTAGCATTAGCCTTCCAATTTAAATCTATGACAGAATCCTCTTCATGGAAAACCTGCAATGCCTTGTCGGCTTCATATTTCAATAAATAATTAAGTAAAATTTCTCCAACATCTTTCCAATAAATATCTCCATTAAGAATGAAATATTTCAATGCTTTAAGTTTTAAGAATCTAGCTTTAGTCTTAGTTATACCAAGAGGAGCTTGTAAATGATGCAAGACAAAGATAAGGTCTATGTACCATGGAGAATTTGAGAATACCTCTTTGACATGTAGAGTCACCTGCTCTCCATGTTCGTCAACTACAACTAAGAAGTTTATATCTAAAGCATGAAAATTTGATTCATCCATCATTTTGGCCAAACGTTGACCCTTGATTAATTTAGTTGGTTTGATTTCTATATCATATTCCAGGATCACAACAATCCATTTCCCTCTCTTACCATCTGGGTTATCCTGAGTCAGAATATCTTTCACCACTACATTTGGAACATAAGAAATAATATGTGAATGGAGAATGTAGACTCTAAAATCTTTAATTACTTTTATTGAGGTAAAAGCATGTTTCTCCATTATATTGTAGGTCAGTGCGACATCTCTCAATGACTTGTTGAAAAAGGCTATGGGTTGTTCATGGCCTTCACTATTTTTCTACAAAAGGACCGCTGCAATGGTTTGTTCATATGCAAAAGAGAATAAGTAGAAATCTTTAGTGTAATATGGACTGATTAATACAGGGGCTTGTGTAAGTGCATGTTTTACTTGCTCAAGGGACTATTTAGCTTCTATGTTCCACTTTATTTTGGTATCTTTTTTAAGCATATTTGTAATGTTCCGGAGGAGTTATGCCAAATTGGGCATGAATCTTTTCAGAAAAATTGTTTTTTCTATGAAGGATTGCAATTCCTTAATGTTCCTAGGATGGTCTAACTTTTGGATGGCCACAATTTTGTTGGGGTCTATATTGACTCCATCTTTAAAGATTATATGCCCTAGCAGTTTGCCTTCTTCTAAACCAAAAAGATTTTTCTTGGGATGTAATGAGATCCCAAACTTTCTGCACTTTTCAAACACTCATCTGAGGTGTTGTAAATGTTACTCATCTAATTTTGAGTAGACAGTAACATCATCCAAGTATATGAATATAAACCTACCAAGATAATCCACAAAGGAAATGTCCATTTCTCTTTGGAAAGTGACACCAACATTCATTAAACCAAAGGGAATTTTCACATACATGAAAGTTCCCTATGGTGTAGTGAAAGTTGTTTTATCCTAGTCATCAGGGTGGACAACGACTTGGTTATAGTAAAAAAAAACATCTAGCAGAGAGATCTTGCTGGCTCCAACTACCTTTTGTAAGATGTGATCCATTTTAGGAATAGGATAGTTGTATTTAAGAGAAACCTTGTTGAGATTTATGAAATCAATGCAAAGCCTGATTTCTCCAGTCTTATTTCTAGTATGCACCAGATTGGAAACCCATTTTCAAAATCTCAAGGGGACTATTATTTTGGAATCGCACAGCTTCTTTATATCTTTTTCTATCAAGGGCAATAACTTTGGATTGATTCTCTAAGTTTCTTATTGAAAATATTATGTTCTTATTTTATTGGTATTTTTTGTTGTATGATATTGGTGTCATAAGACTTTAAATCCTCATAGATTAAAGCAAAGACATCTACAAACTCCTTGAATAGTTCAATATATTTGTGTTTTTTATCGAGGGATAAAGATTTAGATAGTTTGATCATTTTGGGTTTTTCCTCTACTCCTATATTACATTCCTCGACCTCTTTTCTAGTAGGTTCAATTTTTAGATTTTTTTCTACATCGTTGAAATCAAATAATTATTCTAAACAAACCAAAACTCTAGGAAAATAATTATTCTTCAGTTGCAAAATATCTAAGTCTTCATATTTTTCATTTATTTCATCTGAATCTACTTTATTTACACTACCATTTTCTAATTCTAGTTTATTTACATCTTCATTGTCGTTATCTACATCAATATTTGTACATTCAAAATCATTTTTAGACTGCAAGAAATCCTCAATTTTCTCATCGTTGCCAAATACTTGCCAGTACTTGATATTGTCTGGGACAATTGGCATGCATTTCACCTCTACTGTGTATTGGCGATTTGGATGGAAAGGTATTTTACATGTGGCTGTCGAAGTACCCAATCCATATGCAAGTATGTTCTAGCCTATGGGAATTACCTGCAAGTCAATTTCAGTCAAACATTGTAGAAAATACAAAACATCATTTCTATAAGATCTGATCCTAGGATGTTTGGCAACATACTCACCTTTAATTTGTTTGATGATTAGTTCAGATTCACCTCTTAACATAATCCTTTTGGCACCAAGTTTCTTCAACAACTTCAGACCAAGCATCGATGCTTCATACTCAGCTATGTTATTGTTGGACTGAAAATTTAACTGATAAGAGTGAGTTTCTGAATACGTTTATGTATGATTATGCACCCACTCTCCAACTCTAACTCCTTATTTGTTGATGGATCCATCAAAATCCATACTCGAAAAATTATTTGTTGATTCATCAGTCTCTGTTGTCACCAGGTTTTTTTCCCCAGAGATTGCTTTACTTTCCTCCAAGTCAGGTGCATTATCTTCTAATTGTGTTATTTGACTGCCTAAGTCACCGTCATTATATAAAATGAAATATTCCAAGTCATAATGAACAGAGTAAAAAGGATAGTTATGAGGTTTCTCTTGACTCTTGACCATGTATTTCATCAGATTCTCTATGTACAATCTTCTATGTTGGCCAAACACAGGAATGGTGGCATAAGTCATATCTAACTCCAAAGTAGACTTTAGCTTGGCACCCCATGATCGATATAATAACATACCAAATTTCAGAGGAATGTATGCAACTACAATATCCATCACCATGATTTTAGCTGGGATTTGTGCCAAAGTAATACACAGATCTTTAATCAGACCTATGCATTTAACCTATGCATTTAAGGCTTGGTGATATCAAGCCCCAACTTCTCCATCACAGCCTTGGGCATAAGATTGTGAGAAGCACCAAAATCTAGCACAATGTTGTGTAATGTCTTCTCATGGATATTGAGACTGATGTAAAAAGGAGGAACAAAATCAGTGTCAATTTGTCCCTCAACCTCAGGACCAAACAACAACTTGGGTTGATCATCAACAACATTCATAGTGTCTGAGCATACTTCTAGATCTATGTTCAATGCTTTGATCACTTGTGATCTACAAGCATTTTTGTTCATTAGTTTTGTCAAAGGAATACAAATTTTAAGTTTATCCAATTCACTTTCTAAGCTGAAAGTGATTGAAGTTCTTCTTTGGCTCTGCAAATTCTGATTTGTCAGTCAAATTTTTCTTTGCACTAGTACTTGGCTGACTTGTGGATACGACCTCGGTTTGAGCTGTTCTTGGTGAAAATTCAGGAGTTCTTTTTGGAGGAGTCTATGAATTTTTCTTTTCTCGTATTTTGTTAGGAGTTGTATCTGTGGTTTTCTTAGCTTCAACAACTTTCTTGGTTTCAACAGTCTTCTTAGTTGGGTTGTCGTTAGAATTATTTCTTCTCAAGTTATATTTTCTATGGACCTCCATTATTTAATTCTTGAAGACTTGTTGTTCAGACTCTTCCTCATCTACTTCTGTCTGTGAAAGGAGAAAAAAATCTTGTTCTTCCTGAGTGAGAAAAATGGAATCATTGTCATTAACCCCCATGAGGTTTATGTGAATGTCATCCAACTCCTCAATTACCTCTTCCCATTCATGAACATAGTTTTCTTGAAGAGGTGGCCTAATCTGTTGATCAAGACCTCTTTCTTCCCTTCGGTCTATGGGCTCTCTCTATCTGATTTGAGGAGGATTCCTTCTAAAATTAGAATTTCGGATTTGAGGAGCAGGTTGGTTCTCCCTAGGCTAGTTTCTATCATTAATTTGCAATATTTCCATCATTCTCTCCATGGACCTTACTAAAGAATCAATTTTGGTATCTGAAGTAGAAGTGGAATGTTCTTCTTTAATTGTAACTCTCCTTTTCGTTCCCTTCCTAGATCTTCTGGCTAGTAAGTTTTCTTCAACACTTACTGCACTTTTCTGCATATCTTCTAAAGTGGAAAAAATCCTTTCTCTCAGTTGGTATGAAATATCAGCATCAAATCCATTAGGAAAATTGATTAAGTCCAAACCTTGAGGAGGTTTGATATCAGCAAGAATTGTGTTATAAATATTATTAAAACAAATGCAATAGTCCTATACTATTTCCCCTTGATTTCTTTTGATATTTTCATATTCAGATAAAATTTAGAGAGGGTTTTTCTTTACCTCCCATCTGCCAAGAAAAATTCAGTGAAAAGAAGAAATATCAGCAATGTTAGCAGCACGTAATGCTTTGAAGCATTTTTTGACGTCGCCAATTAAACTTTGTGCAAAAAGCCTCATCTGGACATCTGCCTCATCAACTTCCTACGAATCAAAGTAATCATTCATTTTATCCACATGTTGATGTGCATTAAGGGGTCCAGTACCATCAAACTGAGGAAGTTCGTTTTAATAGTCCTGGGGCATGGCATGTAAAGGAGAAGATAACACCAAGGGATCATATCTCGCTGCCATGATTGGTGGAGGAGGCTGAATAACAACTTGTGTGATTGGAAGATAAGTGACAGAAGCTGCAGAGGAAGTAGGGATAAGAGGTACATAATGAGATTTTTGAGGATTGATAAAAGCTACAACAATAGAAAGGGAAGAAAGTTCAACAGACTGTTGAAAGTTGGATTTATACAAATCTTGATCAAAATTTGATACTAGATCTTCTAACTTCTTAAACTCTTGAAGAAACCTTTAATCAAAATATTCTCTAGGAGAAAGTCTTTCAGGGGTTCTAGGTTGGAGGATTGTTTGATCTAGAACTATTTCATTAACAAAGCTATCATATTTGGTTCTGAAAAGGCTCTTCTCAAAAGGTAGGTCAAACTCAAGATCCTGGATTGTAACAAGCTTCTCTAGAAGAGAGGTGGCCCTATCAAGAGAACTGTTATTCCCTTGACCTTCTACATTGTTTCATTTTTTTAGTAACTTTTTTGTATTATCTATTGTTGTTACAGGTTCTAGATCGGGACGAAATCTAGTGTGAATTATTTTAGGAGCCAGATATTTAAGCTTTAAGAAATATAAATTAATATATAAAAACTTCAACAACCTCTGAACATTTATCTCTTGAAATTAGATCTTTAATTGTTCAGAAATAAAGTTTTCTTTATCTAGGGAAGTGAATTCATAAGGACAGAAATCTTGTTCAGTCCCCCAGTATGGCCTCCATTATGTTATCACTCTGTAAATTCCCAGAATTTGTTAAGGGAATAATAAATTAACAGAGGTAACTTACCAAAACCACTTCGAAACTAGACTCTAGTTCAAAACTGGAATCTAGCCCTACCAGTTTCAGAGGGGGATCTCTCTGTAAGATTTAGATCTGTTTGGGTTCTAGATATTAGGCTAGTTAAAATAATCTGAGTTTGTTGTTTTTTTTATAAAGATTGGTTGAAGTGTTGCATTAAACACCCATTGAGCTATGGTGTTTGTGTTAAAGTTTAAGATCAGATATATCTTATTATAAGATTTCTTCACAGGGCGAGATAGTGTGAACGTTAGATATTTTAGAATTAAATGTTGTGGAAAGATGGAACATGCAAGATAATCAACCAAGAAAAGAAGCAATTAAGAATTTATTTACTTAATATCATATTAATAACATGTAGATCACTTAAAGATCAGCAATAGAGTGCCCGAAACAAATTATATTCATAAACTTCCTTTAAATGATTAGAAACAGAAAACAAAATTATCACAGAGTAAGATAAACATTAACAGAGAGAAATAAACATCACCACCATTCAAACGCAAGAATCTTGTGAATCTGTCTTTTTATCACTGGTCGATCTTCTCAAAAAAGATTACAAAGATAGCTTCTTGGGTGCAAAAATCAACCGTCAATACTTCTAAGTGAGAAGTATTTATACAATAATTACATCTGATCCTGTCATTAATGACTAGGATATGGTGGAGGAACTTGTCTTCTTCGAAAAAGAGGAACAAATTCAACAATATTGAAGAATACCTGAACATACCTTCTGTAGAAAAATTGAACAGTTGTTCATGAATGTTGTCAACTAGAAACTGACTTTAGTCACACTGTGTAGTAGTCTTTTCCTCAGTGGAGAAAATGGATAGAAATCCCAAAATGGGTTCATCTACCCATTCATCAGAATAGTATCCTATAAGGAAACATATGGATGCGATGATCTGATTTCCTTTGAACGAGAAAATATATGAATGATATGGGGGATTCTTCTTGGATAATTAAGCATTTTCAGGTAGGAAGAGTTTGAAGATATGAGCTCTCTATGGGAAAGACAATTTCTGGTATAGCCTAGTCAAGATTTCAATGGAGAAGGGGGAGGGAGAATAATTTATGGGTATCTACAATATTTGATTTATCGTTTGAGGGGTGATGGTGAAAATAATTTCTCCAGATGAAGAGACAATGGCCCTTTGGCTAGGAAGGTATTGAGCTTGGCATTTCAGGAAAAATTTGGGAAAACGGTATGTCTGGGAAAAGAGGTATAGTGGAATATTGGACTTCCATAGTCCGATCTCGTCGCTCTGATCCAAAAAAAACATCTTTGAGCCAAAAGTGTAATTCGAATAAATCGAATTCACACTTTGGTTTGACAATCAAATAGTCTTTATTGGCCAAGGGTATACGATCCAAGTCAACAAGAGGAGGGAGGAAAGGATTTTCTTCAGTTTTGGTAGCTTTGGACTTGGGCGCCATGATCAAACTAGTACCTACAAACAGAAAATGGCGTTAATTGTGTTTAACATGCTGTAATGGTGATTATTGACTGTGATATTGATGGCGGTTATCTAGAGAATGGGAAATGGTGGTGTCATCTGCGTTTGGATCGATGAACAGTGTGGAAATGGAGAAAAAATGAAGTTAAATGGTTGAACAGGGTGTTCGTTATGGAACAGATGGTGAGTCAGACAGGTAACGGTAATGGTCGATTGCATTGATTGGCAATAGACATATCGGATGTAATGTGGAGGGAATTGAATGGACAACGGGTGGATGGAGGTGATGTGGAGGGCACTAAATGGAGAATGGGTGGATGGGATGTGACGGGGGACAGGTGAGTGGAGTGTGACGTGTAGGCAGGGTAATGGAGTGTGGCGGTGGAGTGCGAAGGTGGTATGGATGAGCAATTTGGTGGTTTACTCAGAGGGGGGGGTAGGTGGTAAGCAGTAAGGAGTGATGGGGGTCCTAGTTAGCAGGAATGTGACACATTATGAGGGGTCTACCCCACTGTTAAAGGAAGAAAGGTCAGGGGGTCCTATATTGTCTGTCGATCGTAGATCTGCGCGCGTCTGGATCAGTCATTTACATTAGCGCGCCTTTTAACACAAAGTGACAAAACTGACGTATCACCACAAAACTTATGATAACAACATTTTATGGGTTTTTCTAACTCCCCTTCCTTTATTTTGTCAGCAAGGGGTAAAAAATACACCATTTCAACTCAAATCAAAGGCATTTAATCACCCTTTCATCATTTTTATTGAAATAACACATGCTAACCTACATCCTATTCTAGTTACCTATTAAACTAACCCAGATTAAGTTGTTGGGTCAAAAATTACTCTAAGCTAATACATTTGACCAAGCTTAAATTGTTTGATCAAACTTATTCACTAACGTACCTAATTTGGCTAAGATTAAACTGTTTAGCCAAATTTATTCACTATCCTGTCTTCATAAATTGAAAGAACTTGTTCATGGTTAGAAAGTATGAATCAAGCCAAATTATTTCATGGGGTTTTATCATTTTATTTTCTATTTTTATATCATCTTTTGATTTTATTTTATCTTTCTTTTCTTTTATTTTCTTTTTCTTTTTCTTTTTCTTTTTTCTTTTTCTTTTTCTTTTTTCTTTTTCTTTTTTCTTTTCATTTCTTTTTGTAAATCATTTACAGAAAAAAATATTATTTACAATATAATGCAACTAGAAGAAGAGATTATAATCACCAGGTGATCCTATGAAACATACGGTTATAACAATGGCTCCACTTGTGGTTGGTGCTCTCCTTATAAGGTCCCAAGAATCCAACTACCTGTTTCTTCGAATATCCTTTCTCAGTGCTTTGTCTACATCTTGATTTTCTTTATTCTAATTGTAAATTTGGTGATCCAGATCAATGTCTTAGGGCCTTCTCTTCGTGATTCAACCATCTAATAAAAATCACCTCACCTGTGACATAGAAGTAAAAGTGAAATGGTTTGTACAATGGAATGAGTGACTAAGACCTTCATTCTGGCGGAAAATAATGTTTGAGCATCCTACCATTTATGGGTCCTCCTGGCAGGTCTACTCCCTCACTGTCCTTGAGTAAGAATGCATTGTTTCTTCTATATGCCAGGATGATGTATGGGCCTTTACACAAAATTTCAAACTTTCCATGCTTTCCCTTGTCTTCATTTCTTGCATCCCATTTTAGTACCATATCACCCAATTCAAAATCATCCTCCTTGGTTCTTCTGTCATAAATCTTCTTGATGCCCTCTTGAATTACATGTGTCTGGCTATACACCTCCTCTTTGGACTATTGTAGTTGGATTATATGAATGATTCTCCTTTGAATACCATTAGGCTTTTTCTGTACTTCTTGCAACAACTTCATAATAGGAACACCCAAAGAGGTGGGGAAAACAACATCAATTCCATATACCAGTTGATATGGGGACATACCAATTGATCTTTTTGTGGTTAGTCTATTAGCCCATAGTGCATGGACCAACTTGTACCAAGATTTCTTATTTTACTGCAACATATTCTTTATGATATTTACCAAACTTTTATTTGAGGACTTAGCTAACCCATTTGCCTAAGGGTAATAGGTCGTGGAGTTTCCCAAAGTAATCTGGTACTTGCCACAAAATTCTCTGATCTTTTTTGATATGAAAGTTGTTGCATTATCAGTTATGATATTCCTAGGACATCCAAAACGAGACAGAATATTAGTTTCCAAGAATTTAATAATGACAGAGCCAGTGGCTTTCCTGCAGGGTACAACTTCAATCCACTTTGTGAAGTAGTCTATAGTTGTGAGGATCCACTTATGATGGCCTGAAGAGGGTGGGTGAATATCATCGATAAAGTCCAAACCCCATTGTTGGAATGGAGCTTCCAAATAAATAGGTTTCAAGGGTAAAGGCAATAGTTTCCTTTTGCCTTCAGAGACTTGGCACTTGTTTTTTACTCTAAGGTAACCTTAGAGGTTACCTTAGAGTTGTTTTTTAGCAATATCCTTAGAGGTTATGAGGGTAAAAAACAACTCTAAGGATATTGTTAGCAATATCCTTCCAATTTAAATGCCCGCCACAATCACCTTCATTGAAAACCTGCAATGCCTTGTCAGCTTCATATTTCAATAAAAAATTAAGTAAAATGCCTCCAACATCTTTCCAGTAAAGATCTCCATTCAAAATGAATATTTCAACGCTTTAAGTTTTAAGAATCTAGCTTTAGTCTTAGTTAGACCAGGAGGATCTTGTAAATTATGCAAGATAATGATAAGGTCTACATACCATGGAGAACTTGATAATACCTCTTTGACATGTGGAGTCGCCTGCTCTCCTTATTCGTCAACTGCAGCTAAGAAGTTTATATCTAAAGCATGAAAATTTGATTCAGCCATCAGTTTGGCCAAACCTTGACCCTTGATCAATTTAGTTGGTTTGATTTCTATATCATATTCCAGAATCACAGCAATCCATTTCCCTCTCCTACCATCTAGGTTATCCTGAGTTAGAATATCTTTCACCACTACATTTGGAACATAATAAATAGTATGTGAATGGAGAATGTAGACTCTAAAATCTTTAATTACTTTTACTGAGGAAAAATCATGTTTCTCTATTATATTGTAGTTCAGTGTGGAATCTCTCAATGAATTGATGAAAAAGGCTATGGGTTGTTCATGGCATTCATTGTTTTTCTACAAAGGGACCACTGCAATGGTGTGTTCAGATGCAAAAGAGAATAAGTAGAAATCTTTAGTGTAATATAGACTGATTAATATAGGGGCTTATGTAATTGCATGTTTTACCTTCTCAAAGGACTGTTTAGCTTCTGTGTTCCACTTTATTTTGGTATCTTTTTTAAGCATATTTGTAATGTTCTTGGGGTGTTCTACCAAATTCGGTATGAATCTGCTAATAGGCACCAGATTGGAAACCAATTTTCAAAATCTCAAGGGGACTATTATTTTGGCATCATACAACTTCTTTATCTCTTTTTCTATCAGGGGAAATAACTTTTGATTGATTCTCCTAAGTTTCTTCTTGAAAGGATTATGTTCTTCTTTTATTGGGATATTTTGTTGTATGATACTGGTGTCATAAGACTTTAAATCCTCATATATTAAAGAAAAGACATCTACAAACTCCTTGAACAATTCAATTTATTTGTGTTTTTTCTTGGGGGGTAAAGATTTAGATAGTTTGATCATTTTGGGTTTTTCCTCTGCTCCTATATTACATTCCTCGACCTATTTTCTAGTAGGTTCAATTTTTTTCTTTTTTTCCACATCGTTGAAATCAAAAAATTCTTATAAAGGAACCAAACCTCTAGGCAAAACATTATTCTTCAGTTCTAAAATATCCGAGTCTTCATATTTTTCATTTAATTCATTTGAATCTACTTTATTTACAACACCATTTTGTAAGTCTAGTTTATTTACATCTTCATCTTCGCTATCTACATCAATATTTGTACATTCAAAATCATTTTTAGACTGTAGGAAATCTTCAATTTGCTCATCGTTTCCAAATACTTGTCAATACATGATATTGTCTGGGATGGTTGGCCTGCATTTCACCTCTACTATGTATTGGTGATTTGGATGGAAAGGTATTTTACATGTGGTTGACGAGGTAGCCAATCTATATACAAGTATGCTCTAGCCTCTGGGAATTACCTGCAAGTCAATTTCAATGAAACATTGTAGAAAATCCAAAATAACATTTCTATAATCTTTGATCCTATGATGTTTGGAAATATACTCACCTTTAGTTTGTTTGATGATTAGATCAGAGTCACCTCTTACCATAATCCTTTTGGCACCAAGTTTCTTCAACAACTTCAGGTTGAGCATCAATGCTTCATACTCAACTATGTTATTGGTGCACTGAAAATTTAACTTATAAGAGTGAGTTTCTGAATACCTTTCTTTATGATTATGCACCCATACTCTAGCTCCATCTCCTTGTTTGCTGACAGTTCCATAAAAATCCATACTCTAGAAATTATGTGTTGATTCATCTGTCTTTGTTCTCACCATTATGATTTCCCCAGGGATTTCTTTACTTTCCTCCAAGACGGGTGAATTATATTCTAATTTTGTTATTTGACCACCTAAGTCACCGTCATTATATAAAATGAAAGAGTCTAGGTCAGAATGAACAGAGTACAAAGGATAGTTATGAGGTTTCTCTTGACTGTTGACCATGTATTTCATCAGAGTCTCTCTGCATAATATTCTATGTTGGCCAAACACAGGAATGGTGTCATAAGTCATATCTAACTACAAATTACCCTTTATCTTGGCACCCCATGATCGAGATAATAGAATACCATATTTCGGAGGAATGTTTGCAACTACAATATCCATCACCATGCTTTTAGATCGTATTTGTGCCAAAGTAATACACAAATATTTAATCAGACCTATGCATTTAACCTTTCTAGAGTCAAAAGAATATAATTCATTATAAATCCTAGTGACATCAAGCCCCAACTTCTCCATGACAACCTTGGGCATAATATTGTGAGAAGCACCAGAATCGAGCATAGCCTTCTATAATGTATTTTCATGGATATTGAGACTGATGTAAAAAGGAGGAACAAAACCAGTGTCAGTTTGTCCCTCAACCTCAGGACCAAACAACAATTTGGGTTGATCATCAACAAAATTCAGAGTCTCTGAGCCTACTCATGGTTCTATGTTTAATGCTCTGATCACCTGTGATCTGTAAGAATTTTTGTTCATTAGTTCTGTCAAAGAAATATGAATTTTAAGTTTAGCCAATTCACTCTCTAAGTTGAAAGTGGTTGAAGTTATGCTTTGGCTCTGCAATTCTGATTTGTCAGTCGCAGTTTTTTGTGCAATAGTACTTGGCTAACTTGTGGATGCAGCCTTGGTTTGAGTTGTTCTTGGTGAAAATTCAGGAGTTCTTTTTGGAAGAGTCTCAGAATTTTTCTTTTCTCGTATTTTCTTAGGAGTTGTATCTGTCATTTTCTTAGCTTCAACAACTTTCTTGGTTTCAAAAATATTATTAGTTGGGTTGTCACTAGACTTCTTTATTCTCAAGTTATATTGTCTGTTGACCTCCATTATTGCATTCTCATAGGATTGTTGTTCAAACTCTTCCTCATCTACTTCTGTCTGTGAAAGGAGAAAAAATTATTGTTCTTCCTGAATGAGAAAAATGGAATCATTGTCATTAACCCCCATAAGGTTTATGTGAATGTCATCCAACTCCTCAATTACCTCTTCCCCTTCATCAACATTGTTTTCTTGAAGAGGTGGCCTAATCTTCTGATCAAGGCCTCTTTGTTCCCTTTGGTCTCTGGGCTCTCTCTGTCTGATTTGAGCAAGGTTCCTCCTGAAATTAGGATTTCAGATCTGAGGAATAGTTTGGTTCTCTCTAGGCGGGTTTCTATCATTAATTTGAAATATTTCCATTATTCTCTCCATGGACCTTACTAAATAATCAATTTTGGTATCTGAAGTACAAGTGGAAGGTTCTTCTTTAATTGTAACTCTTCTTTCCGTTCTTTGCCTAGCTCTCCTGGCTAGTAAGTTTACTTCAAGACTTACTCAACTTTTCTTCATATCTTCTAAAGTGGAAGAATTCCTTTCTCTCAGTTGGTATGACATATCAGCATCAAATCCATCATGGAAATTGATTAAGGACAAACCTTGAGGAGGTTTGATATCAGTAGGAATTGCGTTATAAATATTATTAAAACAAATCCAATAATCATGTATTGTTTCTCCTCGATTTGTTTTTTTATATTTTCATATTCAGATAAAATTTGGAGAGGGTTTTTCTTTACCTCCCATCTGTCGAGAAAAATTTGGTGAAAAGCAGCAATATCAACAATGATAGAAACATGTAATGCTTTGAACCATTTTTTGACATCGCCAGTTAACCTTTTTGCAAAAATTCGCATCTGGACATCTACCTCTTCAAGTTCCTGCAAATCAAAGTAATCATTCATTTTATCCACATGTTGTTGTGCATTAAGGGGTCCAGTACCATCAAACTGGGGAAGTTTGGTTTGATAGTCCTAGGGCATGGCATGACATGGAGAAAATAACACCAAGTGAGCATATCTCACTGCCATGATTGGTGGAGGAGGTTGAATAACAACTTGTGTGATTGGAATAGAAGTGACATAAGATGTAGAGGAAGTAGGGATAGGAGGTACATAATGTGTTTTTTGAGGATTGACAGAACCTGCAACAATAGAAAGGGAAGAAAGTTCAACAAACTATTGAAAGTGGGATTTATACAAAGCTTGATCAAGATTTGATACTAGATCTTCTAACTTCTTAAACTCTTGAAGAAACCTTTGATCAAAATATGCTCTAGGAGAAAGTATTTCAGGGGTTCTAGGTTGGAGGATGGTTTGATCTAGAATTATTTCATTAACAAAGCTATCAGATTTGGTTCTAAAAAGGCTTTGCTCAAAAGTTTGGCCAAACTCAAGATCCTGGATTGTAACAAGCTTCTCTAGAAGAGAGGTGGCCCTATGAAGAGGACTGTTATTCCCTTGACCTTCTACAATGTTTTTTTTCTGAGTAACTTTTTTGTATTATCTACTATTGTTACAGGTTCTGGATCTGGATGAGATCTAGTGTGAATTCTTTTAGGAGCTAGAAATTTAAGCTTTAAGAAATCTAAATTAATATATACAAACTTCAACAACCTCTGAACATTTATCTCTTGAAATTTAGATCTTTAATTGTTCAGAAATAAAGTTTTCTTTATCTAGGGAAGCAAATTTGTAAGGATGGAAGGTTTGTTCATTCCCCTAGTATGGTCACCACTATGTTATCACTTTGTAAATTCCCAGATTTTTTTAAGGGAAAAAGAAATTAATGGAGGTAACTTACCAAAACCACTTTGAAACTAGAATCTAGCCCTGCCAGTTTTAGAGAGGGATCTCTCTTTAAGATTTAGATATGTTTGGGTTTTAGATATTAGGCTAGTTAAAATAATATCAGTATGTTGTTTTGATTATAAATATTGGTTGAAGTATTTCATTAAACATCCATTAGGATATGGGGTCTGTGTTAAAGGTTACGATCAGATACATCCTTTTACAATATTTCTTCACAGGGTGAGATAGTGAAAATGTTGGATCTTTTAGAGTTAAATGTTGTGGAAAGATGGAACATGCGATAAAATAAACCAAGAAAAGAAGCAATTAAGAATTTATTTACTTAATATCAGATTAATGACATGCAGATCACTTAAAGATCAGAAACAGAGTACCCGAAAAAAAATTTGTTCATAAACTTTCTTAAACGATTAGAAAGAGATAACAAAATGATCACAGAGTAATATAAACATTAACAGAGAGAAATAAACATCACCACCATTCAAAGACAAGAATACTATGAATCTGTCTTTTTATTACTGGAAGATCTTCTCAAACAATATTACAAATATAACATCCTGGGCGAAAAAATCAACCCTCAATACTTCTAAGTGGGAACTATTTATACAATAATTACATTTGATCCTGTCATTAATGACTAGGATATGGTGGAGGAAAAATCTAACTAACTAGATTACATATTACAAAATAATAGGACTGTTGGTGATTTGTTTGAATCCTTGTTGTTGATTCTGGGGAAGTAGTTGGTGATTCATCAACCCGATTTTGACTGTGTTCCTCATGCTAACTCGAATTTCCACATCATCTCCACTCGATCAAGGAACATAGGTCTTCTGATCTCTTTTGACTGGGGATGGAGACCTGGAGTAATATTTTGTAAGTTTCATCCATTTATGTGTACTTGGCAAAGGTTGGCTTGGTGATGAAGATGTATTTGATCTCATGTTGGATGCTCAGGTCCAATTGTAGAGTTTGAAAGAATGGATTTCCAGTTATGCTCCCTTGTATGCCTGTAAATTTAGAACCACCTTTCACTACTATGAGGATATTTTATTTGTAGTCTGACAGAGTAATCAATTTTTCATTGATCGCTACTAAACCTGGAATACCTTTCTTGCGCAGTGAGACGACTTTGTTGAAAAACCTTTTCACTCCAATATCCATTGTCTGGGACTTATCTTCAAGCTGCAACATCAATCCCTTCTTGGTCAAAACCTTTTTGACCTCAAGGATTGTTTATGTTCTATCCTCGATATCTAATGATTACAACTCCTCTTTGGTCTTAGAATTTAAGAACTTGATTATTTATGTGGCCTCTGTAGGATTTTCTCCCAATTCTCCCCTTATCTTGTCAATGGCTTGTCTGGCTCTCTGTACAAGTTCATGTTGTTCAAACACAATTTGTATAAGGGGAAAAATCTTTGTAATGGACTTGCTGATGTCCATCCATATGTTTTCTTTGGCTTCTGACAGTGTCTTGGCTATGACTGTCTCTTTCTGCAACTTTTGTATTTCCTGAGTAAGCCTATGTGACATGTGCATCTCTGTGTTGTAACTTGACTTAAACATGGATTTCAGTTTCTGTAGGTTATTAATATCTTCTTGTAGTCTTCTAATCTCCTCTCCTTGTAGGCTCATGTCCTCCATGGACTTCACTAATCTCTTAGAAGCATTTGAAGTTTTCACTGGAATGGCTGAAGGAATTTATGTTGTAGGTGTTGTTGATATTGTACTGACTCCTATAATGGGAACTGCTTCTAGTTGGAAAACAGTCATTGGTACACGTTGTTCCTTCCTTTGACCAAATTATCCAATTCGGCCTCCATTTCCTTGATATGGGCATTCTTCTCCATGATTAATTTGATCATTTCCTCCTTGTGGCCTTCAGTCTCGACCATTTCCTTTTCCTTTGAATCTTCAGTGGATGGGAGTTTTAGTTGTTTCCTTAAGGATGTTATGTCAACATTCTTCTTCTTTAGTAGTTCCTCAATTGCTTTAATATTGGATGGATCGTATCCAATTTTGAGTACAAACTCTTACAGAGATTTGATCTTGTTATCTTTTTCTAGGGAGGATATCTTATCCATCTTCAACTATGATTGGACGTTGTTTAAAGAAACATGCAAATTTGTAGCATTCATGTACATATCTTCCGGGGTGGACAAAATCATCTCCCCAGTCTATCTGTGCATATTCATTTGATCAGGTGGATGCACCTCTTTGACCTCGAATTCAAATTTTTCCCTCTTGTAATCTGAAACTTCCTTGAGATGAGGCATTTGTGCCTATAGGAACGCCATATGCATCCTTCATTTCTTTGTATAGAAGGTAGATAACAACATGTGATGTGTTGTATATGTTTGTTTCCAAAACTGTGCATAGGTGTTGTTGGTTAACATATCATTCTTCTTCTTGATCAAGTTAAGTCCTACAGGCTCCTATGAGGACTTAGTTGACAATGTGGCATTAGTCTACTTCTTAGATGAGGAAGTGGACATGGTTTGTTGGATGCTTGAGAAGAGTGATGAGTGTGGCCCCTCCATAACTATGGTGGATAGATTTTATTCTCCTCTAAACTTGTCAGGAGTATGGTTTATTTTGGTCCTCTTCCTATAGACTTGGAAGTCTTTTGCTGAGATTTTTGTGACTGAAGGGGAGACTTATTTTCTAGGTATTTTATTTTCTTGTACATGTCGAGTACTGGTAGGTGAAATGTTGGCTGGTGAAGGTTGTTGTTCTGTGTCTAGCAGAGTGTTTTCCTCCCACTCTATCTGGTTCATGAATATTTCAAACTCCAGATTGGGCACATGAGCATAAGGAGAAATATTGTTTTTTAGTCTGGTTTCTGCAATAATACCACAAGGGTCATAGTGCCATGGGAAGCTTAGACTGAAATTCATTTCCTTTAACAACTTGTTGGATTCTTCCTTTGCAACTTTGTTTTTGCAAATGAAAGAACCTATCTGACCTTTGATCTTGATCTTGTGTTTCTTATTGAAATCTACAAAGTGAATATCATCTGAATTTATCATTTGTCTGATATATTCCAAAGCGAATATCCTGGCAGGAAAATACTTAGGCATATTGTAATGGGGTAGTTCACATCCATAGATCCTGATATCTGTATGATTCTAGTAGAGGTACTAGTCCCCAATTTTAGCTAGGCCTGATAAATGTAGAAATCTTTGAATTTCCTCGTTTATCCTTGGTTCTATTCTTCCACTGAGCATGCATACCACTGGATGGTAAAATTGGCCAATGAAATGTTTGAAATTGAACTCATATGAGTTCTTCCTCACTATGGAAGTCTAGGAGGTCACAGGTTGAGGGTTACCATCTTGGTCCAACTTCTACTGGGAGAAGGAGAACTTGTCTGCTTGGAGAAAGAGGAACAGGTACAACAATATTGAAGAATACATGAACATACCTTCTATAGAAAACTTGAACACTTGTTCATGAATGTTGTCAGCTAGAAACTGAGTGTATTCAAACTATGTAGTATCCTTTTCCTCAGTGGAGAAAATGGATAGAAAGCCCAGAATGGGTTCATCTACCCATTCATCAGAATAGTATCCTAGCAGGAAACATAGGGATGAGATGATCTGGTTGTCTTTGACAGAGAAAATAGATGAATGATATGGGGGATTATTCTTGGGTAATTGAGCATTTTTCAGGAAGGAAGAATTCGAATATTTGATCTCTCTATGGGAAAGTCATTTTCTAATGGAGAAGGGAGAGGAAGAATCATTTATGGGTATTTGAAATATCTGATTTATCGTTTGAGGGGTGATGGTGAAAAGAGTTTCTCTAGACGAAGACATGATGGCCCTTTGGTCGAGAAGGTAGTGAGCTTGGCATTTCAGGGAAAATTCGAGAAAATTGTATGTCTAGGGAAAGAGGTATAGTGGAAGATTGGACTCCCAAAGTCTGATCTCATTGCTTTGATCCAAAAAAACATTTTTGAGCCAGAAGTGTAATTCGAAGAAGTCAAATTCACACCTCGGCTCGAAAATTAGATAGTTTTTATAGACCAAGGGTATACGATCGAGGTCGGTGGGAGGAGGGAGGAAAGTATTTTCTTCGATTTTAGTAGCTTTGGACTTGGGCACCATTATAAAACTGGTACCTGCAAACGGAAAATGGCGTTAACTATGTTTAATAGGCTGTAATGGTGGTTGTTGACTGTGAGATTGATGGTGGCTATATGGAGAATAGGAAATGGTGGTGTCAACTACGTCTGGATTGATGAACAATGTGAAAATGGTGAAAAATCTGAGTTAAATGGTTGAACGGGGTGTCTGTTATGGAGCGGATGGTGAGTAAGACAGGTAACGGTAATGGTCAACTGCATTGATTGGATAACGGACATATTGGATGTGATTTGTAGGGCATTGAATGGCCAACGGGTGGATGGAGGTGACGTGGAGGGCGTTGAATGGCCCACAGGTGGATGGGATGTAACAGGCGACAAGTGAGTGGAGTGTGAAGTGTAGGGAGGGTAGTGGAGTGTGGATGTGGAGCACGGAGGTGGTATGGATGAGAAATTTGGCGGTCTACTTGGAGGGGGTGTAGGAGGTAAGCAATAAGGAGTGAGGGGGGTCTGAGTTAACATGAATGTGACGTGTTATGAGGGGCCCGCGCTTGGAAAACCACCAAGTCGGACCCCCGTCACCGTTAAAGGCAGAGAGGTCGGGGGGGAGGGGGGTGATATTGTCTGTTGACCGTAGATTCATGTGTGTCTAGATCAATCATTGATATTAGCGCACCTTTTAACACAAAGCACCAAAACTGATGTATCACCACAAAACTTACGATAACAACATTTTATGGGTTTTTGTAACTCCCCTTCATTTATTTTATCACCAAGGGGTAAAAAATACATCATTTCAACTCAAATCAAAGGAATTTATTCACCCTTTCATAAATTTTATTGAAATAAGACATGCTAACCTACATCCTAATATATTTACCTAGCACATTAACCCAGATTAAACTGTTGGGTCAAAAAATACTATAACCTAAGACGTTTGACCAAGCTTAAACTGTTTGATCAAACTTATTCACTAACCTATCTAATTTGGCTAAGATTAAATTGTTTAGACAAATTTATTCACTATCCTATCTACATAAATTGAAAGAGCTTGATCATGGTTACACAGTATGAATCAAGACAAATTATTTCATGGGGTTTTGTCATTTTCTTTTCTATTTTTATACCCTCTTTTGATTTTCTTTTCTTTTCTTTTCTTTTCTTTTCTTTTTCTTTTTCTTTTTCTTTTCCTTTTTTCTTTTTCTTTTTCTTTTCCTTTTTCCTTTTTCTCTTTTCTTTTCATTTATTTATGTAAATCATTTGCAGAGAAAAATATTATTTGCAATATAATGCAACTAAAAGAAGATATTATAATCACTAGGTGATCCTATGAAACATAGGGTTATAACAAACCATATACATAAATCAAGTACATCAACACTTGTACCATACCATGTGCTAACCATGCACATAAACCATGTACATCAACACCATACCAAGTACCAATCCTATATCATACAATGTACCAATACTACACCATGCATCAACAATGTATGTTTATGATGCCATACACCATGAACAATAAGATATAAAAAGAAAGTATTATTAATGGTGTACCTCAACCAAGTACCAACATCACCAAGAGATGTATCTCATACATGTTCCATACCACTCATGATATGCCTCAACCAACTACCATAAACCATGTGCCAATATATCCAAGTTATGCAACAACAATGTACCTCAATGGATATACCTCAACCAACATGTACCATACATTCAATGATGTGTCTCAAGGCATATACCAGAACTCACAAAGACATGTCTCAATCATGATCCACAATATCACCAAGATGCAACCTTGTAACATATATAATAACATACCTTTTACATCTGTAATTGACCTGGTGCCTCTGATCCTAATGCACAAACTTGTATAAATAACTCTTATTTCAAGGACCTAGTACACTCATCTTTCCCCAAATATGTATTTTCATCATGGTAGTAAGACACCCTTTCATGTGAGGCCTCACATGAACACTAGTTTGCAACCCACGGGTTCCTCATGGGACACCCTATGCCTGACTAGAGAGGGCTAGACAAATTAAGGTTACAAAAAAACCATAGCACTCTACAGCTCCAAAAATTTCACTATTTTCTTGCACTTTATCCATTGCCTCAAACTTGTCATTGGATTCACCAATAAACAAAAATATTATACCATAACATTATCAAGAGATAGATATTCAATTTATGTGCGTGTACTTATGAGAGACTCCTTGAGGTGTATTTATACTTTTTATAGGTAACCTCTTCCCTTAACTATAGATATTCTTTACTTTATTGTTACAACCACTTTACCCTTTCATTCATTGACTTGTAACCACCTAGGGGATTCTTGACCATTCTTCAGGGCTTCCAAATTCAAAAGGCCATAACTCCTCAACTTTGAGGAACCACGTAGCATACCACATATCACTAGAAACACAATGACAAGTACTATCCATATATGATTGTGTTACCTACATTTACACTTTCATTCATGTCCATATTCCTCAACAAACTTTGGGTCCCATAACCACAACATCGAGGCTTCATGTAGAATTAATCAAATGCACCCATCACATATAATGACATAAAAAACTCCATCAATGACAACTAACTCACCATCAATATCAACCACATTTCTTGGGCTTCCAAACTTCTATAAGGGTTGACATCAATGACAACCAACTATCCAAACCAAATTTCCAACAATATCCCCTTTTGGCATTGATGGAAACACTAATGGCATGCATTAATGGGAATGCTCATTCCCATCTACATAGTCATGCTCAAACTCCTCTTGTGACCATCGTTCCCCATGTATCCATTCCATTTCTCTTATCTCTCCCCCTTTGACATCAATGGAAAAAGGTGTCTCTCCTTGGGGATGCTATGCCTATATTCATGCATCTATTCTTTCTCTATGTTTCCATGACTTTGGTATTTCTCTCCTCCTTCGACAAAAAGGAAACTCCCTCTATCAATATGTCTCCCCCTGTCGAAATGTCGCTCCCTGTCTACATGCTAATGATCTTCCTTTCTGGATCTCTTTCTCTGATGACTTCTCTTCCCTTGAATTCTCTGCAAGATGTTGTGTAGATCAATGTAGGGATACCTGTAAATGTTTCCTTTCCTATCTTCCAGTGCTTTGTTATTTTCCATTGGTGCTTCCTCTTGAAATTCACTGACATATATAAAAATAATCCATTACTTGATTTCTTCATCTAGCTATCAAGTTCACTTGACCATATTGTTCAATTAGTTCTTTCTGGTGGTATAGCTTATGTTGATGGTTTCTCTTTCCATGTTCTTTTGTTCCTTTCACTTCTTTCCTTTTTGGGACCAACTGATTCCAATGATTCTACTTATTGCAATTGTAAATACACTTATATGCATATTCTTTGACCCATGCTTTATGTACCTGCTAAGTATCTCATGAATCCATCTATGTCCATATGTCGCAAATTTTCCATAACTATGATAATAAACTTTCCAAAATAATGACCCATATATCATTGTACTATCATGAAGGCTTCATGGATGCAACTGATAATCACATATTTGTGTTTCTTCAAACTAAATCAAATGTGTCCACTAGTCTTATCTATCTCCAAATAAAACTTTGCATGTCTAGAACATCATGTACTGAAGATATCCCTACCTAAATACATATGTGGAATACAATCATAAACTTATGCGTGTGTAACTGTCAATTGATACCTTTGTGGGAACATTAATTCTCAACTGATCAATCTGTCACTCTATACTTTTGTTATCTGAATGTTATGAATATATCTCTGTAAATACTTCAAACTTCTCAAAGGATGGTTCTCTGATCTATACTAGCTATTGCATGGACTCCCCCTTTTCAATATTCATATTTACTAGGAGTCTCCAAGGTGGATGGATTAGAACAATGGATGAATCTGCCCTAATGCAGATTAATCTTCCTCTTCCTCTATAGACTCATCATCTATATGAACTCTAACTTCTTCCTTTTTTCCTATGGATTCATTATGATATTTCACTACAATTCCTAAGAGTACAATATGTTGTTCCTGTACTTTATTCACTTGCTCTTATTTTCTTTCTCACACTAATATAAACCCTATGATCTCTTGGAACTATTCTTTATTCACTTTCTCTTCTTTTCTTTATTTTTTTTCTCCAAACCTTCATGTATCTAGCATTGTTGTTTTCATTCATGGAGGTCTCTTTCATGCTTCTACAATTCCAAGATATGTGACCATAATTGTCGCATTTGTAACATTCAATGTTGTGGGGAGCCACATAGGTATTTCTTTCCTAAACGTTTCTTTCATATGTTCAAAAATATATAGCCTTATGTCCAGAGTTAGTACAAATAAAACAATGACTATAAAATAAACTTTCATACCTTGGAGTGAATGATCTTATTTGCGGTGTAGTCCTCCTGAATCCATGCCTTGTTAAATCATGATCTTCTCTTTGGTTGTTTCCTTCATAGTGATTGAAGCTTCTTTGCTTCTTGAATGTGGACAATATTCTTGAAGATGTATCTCTATCATTTTTATTTGATTCTAGTTGACCATGATTCCTTCCTTTGAGTACTTCTGCATAACTCTTACCATTTTCTTCATTCTTCTTTTCTGGAAACCTATAGTTCTTCTCTTCAACATTCTCTACTAATGATGTGGTTTTTTCTCTCTCTTCAATGTTCTTGCTGAGATTGACTATTTTAACTCTCAATGGAACAACTTATTATTAAAGCTTCTCAACCTCTTCTTATTTCTTCATCATATGAATCTTCATGACTTCTTTCATTCTCTTTGCTTCTTCAAATTGGATCTTCAAGGAGATGATTTCATTTTCAAGTCTTCTTTCTTCTTAACCAAATTTTGGATCAAGTTGGTTTAAATCCTCTTTTCTTTCCTTGAGATGATCCGTCGAAATATTATCCCTCTTTTCTTCTTCCTCTTTTAAGTTTTGGTACTACTATTTTGGCTTCCAAACAATGCTTCTCTTCCATTTGATTTTTGTATGTTTCTTCAATTCTTTTGGCTCCTTCTACTTAAAATTTTAGGTTGGTAATCATCTTCTGGACTTCTTCAGGGATTTGAAAAAATTCCTTTAGCTTGATTAATTATTTCTTGAGGGGCTTGTTTTCCTCTCTTTCTTTCTTCAGTCCATTTAACTCACTAAACAATTTTGCTTCAAGATCTACTATGCCTTATTAACAATCTTCTTCTTTTGAATCTATCTAACATTATGAGCATTTTTCTTCTTTTTATGTACCTGCATCTTCTTTTTTTCTGATTTGTATGTTATGGATGTGTGATAATATGGGATCCCTTAGAGTAGATATTATATATCGTATCCCAAATTTCTTTGGCTAATGAACATTTTCCCACTTTGTCTTTTGTTGAATCACATAGTCCTTCCAGGATAAAATCCATAGATAGTTTGTTGTTCCTTTTAAATTCCTTATTGGTTGTGGTGTTTGGAGGTTTCTTTGTAGCAGTGTACCCTATCGCAACTAAGTTTCAAACATCATACCTATGTTCCTAGAAAAATGGTTTCATCCCGATATTCTACATTTCATATTTCTGACCACTCTGACCATTAAACTATGATATTCCATTTCTATACATATGGTTGATATCCATGATATTCCTTCCAATCGTTAATTTTTTTCCTGAAGGAACCTGCTCTGATACCAATTGTTGGAATACTGAGAGGGGGAGGTGAATTAGTATGAGCACTTTTACCACGTTTAGCCACAATATATATTCTTTAACTTTATCAACAATATTCAGCAGTTTATCATCAATGTATCATCTATGATTGCATTCAATATATCATCAACATATAATCATAAGCAACATCACATCAACAACATCACATCAAATAAACAATACACCAATATTTACATGGAAACCCAAATGAGAGAAAACCACATAATGATTTCTTATATATATCAAGAATTCATTCATAGGAAGCACCAACTTCCAAATTCTCCAACTACAACTGGACATAGGCTCCAACCCCCTATTCTCAGGCTCCAAACTAAAGGAAGCTACAACTCCTTAAATTCTTTGGATCCAACCATAAGGAGGCTACAACCCCCTAATTATCAGGCTCCAACCTGAAGGAAGCTCCAACTCCCTAATTCTCTGGCACCAACCGGAAGGAGGCTACAACCCCCTTTTCTAGCCCCATCATGCTTCCCTGAAATACAAGTGTATACCAAACTATCACTACCACAATCACTTCCAGTGATATATCAGTCAACCTATCACCAACACTATCACTCTCAACCTATCATTATATCCAATGTGTCACTATATCCAACCTGTCACATCAACCTATCATTGATAAACTTGTCTAACCTGTCACTGTCACTGATACTCAACTAGATACTCTCACACGCATCATATACCAAGAACACCTCTCAACTATATTTCCAATATCACCAACACATGCCTCTACCAAGCATGTACCAAGATCACCAACATGCCATCACAAGATATGTGTCTCAATCATGTATCAAACCATCAACCTATACCATACCAAGCATCAACTATGTACCACAACATGTACCACAAACAGTGCATCAATCATGCACCAAAGCCTATATCATGTACATAAACACATGTAACATCAACACCTGGACAATACCATGTACCATAACATGTGCCAATCATGCACATCAACCATGTACATCAATAAAGTACATCAACATCATACCAAGTGCCAATCATGTACCATATCATGTACCAATACTAAACCATGCATCAACAGTGTATCTCAATCATGACATACACAATGAAAAATAAGATATACGAAGCAAGTAATATCAATGGTGTACCTCAACTAAGTATCAACATCACCAAAAGATGTATCACATACATGTTCCATAACACTCATGATATGCCTCAACCAACTAACATAAACTATGTGCCAATATATCCAAGATATGCACCAATAATGTACCTCAATATATATACCTCAACCATCATGTACCATACATCCAATGATGTGTCTCAAGGCATACACCAAAAATCTCAAAGACATTCCTCAAGCATGCTCCACAATATCACCAAGATGTAACCTTATAACATATAGAATAACATACCTTTTACATATGTAATAGACCTGGTGCCTTTGATCTTGATGCATAGACCTGGAGAAATACCTCTGACCTTAGGGACCTGGTACAATCATTTTTTCCCAAATATGTCTTGTCCTCATTGGACTAAGACTCCATGTCATGCGGGGCCTCACGTGACGACTATTGTAAAACCCATAGGGTCCACGCGAGATACCTTATGTCTGACCCACGAAGGACAACCAAATTAGGGTTACATAAAACCCTATCACTCTACAACTCTAAATATTTCTCTCTTTTCTCACACTTTCTTCGCTACGTCAAAATTTTTCATCGAGTTCACGAATAAACCAAAATATTATACCATAAAATTATCACAAGATATATATTCAATGAATGTGTGTGTACTTATGGGAGACTCCTTGAGGTGTATTTATACTTTTTCTAGGTAGCCTCTTTCCTTAATTTTAGGGCTTCTTGAATTTCTTGTTACAACCACTTTACCCTTACATTCATTGACTTGTAAGCACCTAGGGGATTCTTGACCATTCGTCGGGCCTCCAACTTCAAAATGCCATAAATCCTCAACCGTGAGGAACCACATAGAATACCACCTATCACCATAAAAAACATGGAGAGTAATATCCATATATGAGTGCATTACCAGCATTTACACTATCCTTCATGCCCATATTCCTCAACCAAATTTGGGTCCCATAACCATACCTTTGGGGATTCATGTATACTTCATCAATTGCACCCATCACATCTAATGACATCAACCACTCCATCAATGAAAATTAACTCACCATCAATCTCAACCAAATTTCTAGGGCATCCAGACTTCTCCAACAATTGACATCAATCTCCAAGGGTTGACTTCAATAACAACCTACTTTCCAAACCAATTGTCCAACAATAAGAGGGTGTGTGTGAGGAGTCACATCCCATATTTATTGGAGAGCATGGGCATGAGTATAATCAGCATGGGGAAGAGTGTAATTAAATTAAAGCAAGCAAACAAAGAAAGGAAATGTGTATGGCCAAGGGGGAATTTTTGGAAAATCACGTTTTTGTATGGAGAGGAGTATTTACTTGCCTATTTTGCGCAACAAGAGAGGATATGACTGGTGGGAAGAGAACCAACCATGTTTTTCTTGAAGGAATCCATTATTTAGTTGTGCTTATGCTAATAAAAAGGATTGTGTTCTTGTATATTAGGATGTAAGCCTATGGTGCAGATTCCTGTTGAGGAAATGGCTCAACATACTTGTGAACGTTGTTGTGAGAACTCCTTGGGAAGATGAGAGTTCCTTAAAGTCCCTAGCTGCAAGATTCCTGGGAAATTGAGAGCACTAGGAGCCCTGATAAATGAATGGTATATTTTGAGGGACTGTGAATAGTGAAGGGGGTTCATTCCTTAGGTAGTTCATGTTGTGGGAATAAGAGAGAGATAGATGATTGGAACTACTATGGGAGTATAACTTGGTTTTTGGGGTTCTTGTGTGTGGAGAGTGGACAACCAGTGGGCCATATCTCTTTGTGGAATCATAGCCTCAGCTCGGGGGTGGCCTGCTATTGAGAGAAAATTAACAACAACACCTATGGTTGGGAAGTTCATCCTTTGTATGCAACCAGCTAGTTAATTATTAACAAATAAGTTCTTTTGTTCTGTTCTGGCATATATCCACTATGTAAATGGTTTAGATGAATGTTTGGTATTGTGTTGTTTCTTGAATAATTGCATTCATCGTTTATTTTTGTTTTTAGATGCATTTAGAATATGGTATCAGTAAATAGTCAAATTTGTGTGTGATCTTGTAGCCAGTAAGCTATAGGAAATTAATTAGCTATAAATCTTAATGATTTAATGAGTTTGCGCATGTAAGGTTTATTATATCGAGGATGGGTACGTTAAAGAGAGATCGGATCAGAAGGGAAGTCGGGGGATAACAAAGACCTAGAAAATGAGTCGCAAAAAGAACCTGAGAAAGAGTAATTGATTTCTAATACCATAAACCCTTCATATTATTTATTCAATATGGAAGAAAAAGTTTACATAAAGCCATACCAAGGTGAGATTGATGCACTAAAACTGAATCATCGGTTGCAACAAAGAGAAGTTTATTTTAGTATTCACCATATAGATGAAGAAGAAAAGATATCATTTGTGAGGCAGATGTTGGAGGGCCATGCTTTAACTTGGTGGGAAATCCATACTAAAAAACTTAGAGTGGAGGGTGATTCACTAGTAACTACATGGGAGGACTTAAAAACCAGCATTAAGTCCTAATTATACCCTATCGATTATGTATAGGACTAATGAATCTAGAGGCACTACTTTGGGCAGAACCAAGGGCAAAGTGTATAGGAGTACCCCACCGATTTTAAGAAGATGGAAATCATGCTGGCTATCTCTCCCAAGAGCCCATATGTACTCCTCAAGTATTTTCGAGGTCTATATATCCATATACAAAAGAATTGATGTTTTTCAATCCAATGATAGTGAACGAGGCATGTTTATAGGCACATTATCAAGAAAACATAGGCCACAAGAAAGGGATGCCAAGCAGGTCAAAGCCGAAAGAGCAACAAAAAGCTTCCAAAGAGAGGAATAAGAAGTGGAAAGGGGGAAAGGATGAGAATATGATATTCATTGCATATTAGTGCAACGATCCTAGAAACCATTGTAACCATTGAAATATTTATGGGAACAAGGAGGAAAAGGGTTGGAAACTACATCCAAATTTGAACTTGAAGAACCAAAAGAGGGATGGAAAGAAACATAATATTCTAGCCATGGACTTGGACAATCAGGTCGAGAGTAGCTCCGACATGGATGAGAATATTGTTTGCACATCAGTGCATAAGGAGGTGAATATGTGTATCCCTCATCATGAGTAAGAGAAGGATATGACCAAACTCTTCCACATCAAGATCCAAGTCAAGAAGACCAAGATAGACACCCTGTTCATATTTGGTTCACGTGTTAATCTCATAGTAATAGATATGGTCAATAAGCTTGGATTGGAGTTTCATGATCATCCTATCCCATATACATTAGGATGGGTAAATAAGTATGCAAAGATCAAGGTAAAGAAATAGTGTAAGATTAGCATTTTTGTAAGTGTTGATTTTATTGATGAAGTGGAATTGGATGTAGTACCCCTTGACATATGTGGAATAATGTTTGGAATATCCTACTTGTGTACGAGGTATGAAATATCCATGTGGAGAGACAACCCGTACCGAATAATAAAGGATGGGAAGTACTACATCATCAATGTGCATAAAGGAAATTCAAATATCTCACTGGTAAGTTCCAACCAAGCCAAGAAGTTTATTAGTTCCAGTAAGAAATATGTTTTACCCTTCTTGAGATAAAATCAAACTGAATATTATCCTATAGGAGTAAAGGAATTGCTAGAGGTGCGTACTAATGATAAAAAGCATCAGTTGGAGGAGTTTCTACAGACATAGAAAGGAGTGTTCTAGGAGCCTAAAATGCTACCACCCAAGAGAGAAGTGGAGCACTAAATACAGTTATTTCTAGACTATCCATTATCAAATATTGCATTGTATAGACAGTCTATTTTGGAAGAAGATTAATTGAAAAATAAGTTCCAACAATTGTTGGATCAAGGTGTGATTCAACCAAGCACCTCACCTTGTGGGTCACGTATCATAATTGTACAAAAGAAGGATGGGACTTGGCTAATGTGTATAGACTACACATTGAACAAGATTACACTAAAAAGTTAGTACACATTTCCTAAGATCGTTGATCTATTAGATAAGTTGTAGGAATCAAAATATTTCACCAAGTTGGATATCAAATCAAGATACCACCACATATGCATCAAGGAAGAAGACACCTATATTTATGAGAATGATGAATGATGTATTATGCCCATATCTAGATTCATTTTTTATAGTCTGTTTGAATTATATACTAGTTTATATTGATACCTATGAGGAGCACATATCACATCTCATGCAGGTGTTAGAGACTATAAAGAATCACCAACCATTGGATAACCTCAAGAAATGTGAGTTTTCTCATCATACTTTGGTGTATTTGGGGTATGTTATTGGTGTAGGGGAGCTCAATATAGATCCCAAAAATATGGAGGTCATCATCAAATGGCCAGTTCCTACAAATTTCACTAAAGTTACATTTTTGTTTGGGGCAACACAATACGTGTGGGAGTTCATAGCGTTATTTTCAGCAGTAGTTGCACCACTCCACAAAATAACAACAAGTGGTAACAATTTCCAGTGGGGGAAGAATAAATAGAGGGATTTCGAAGAGATATAAAAAAATATTAGTCAAGCACTGGTTCTCACATTTCAAAACTTGCAAAATCATTTCTAAGTGAAGATAGATGCAAGTGGGTATTCCAAGAGAGTAGTTTTGATGCAAGGAAGAAGGATTGTATGCTATCATTCTGAAATATTTCATTGGGAGGTTGTTATAACCCTAATTTGCACCATACATTCTTACCTAGCATCAAGCAATCTCAGATCCCTTCTTTGCCAAAAGCACTGTTGAACAACTCATTAAAAAACCTCTTTTATAAAGGCCCGCGTGCCCTACTCCATTATTGCACGCGTGTACATGCTATTTGACCTAAAATACCCTGTGTGGACCGACAAAAGCACGAAAAAAATGAAAGTTGTCGATGGAACACACAGCTTTGGGTGAGTTAACTGAAACTCCCGACCATGCATGGCCGAGGGTTCGTCCAAATACCTAGCTTCTTCTAGCCTATAAAAGAAGGGTTAGGGGTCCCATTTGGAGGAGGAGAAATAGAGTAAAGAAACTCTGACCAATTGCATATTCCCATTGTCCCAACCCTTTAGCCATCCTTGTGCAAGAAGAGATACAAAGCAAAGAAGTTGGAGGACATTTGAAGAGGAGCCCAGGATCAGGATTCACGGAGTAGTGGCTGATCTCGACATTGTAAGTTGATTCATTAAAGTTAATAATAAAGAAATGTTTTTCCCGTCCCACTATATGAGTTCTTCATAGTTCAGTAAATATATGTTTGAATCTCTAACCCATTAGTCTATAGGTAAAATGCATGTGTAGTTTGTTGCTTGTTTTGTATGTAGGTCAGCCTTGGGAGGAGAGTTGCTAACGAGCGATCAATCATGAAGAAGGATCGACATGGAACATCCAGAACAASGTATGTTGGTCTAACCATGTATTTGCTTAAAAGAAATGGGGATTAAGTCTGGGATGAAAGTAGAAAGTAGTTTTCTTTTGGTCATATCAGCATGCATACTATAACCCTATTTGCTAGTCCGTAGGGGGATTTCCCACCAAAAAATAATTGGTGACCGTACTAGGGAAGTCTCTAGGGATCCTGGGAATTTTATTTTTTTGGGTAGTTTTGAAAGACTGGTTTTCTTGCCTGTTTTTTAAAGTTTCTGCAAAGTTTGAGCTAGCAGAGAGTCTGGTCTTCCATACCAGCTATCTCTGTTATTTTCTTGACTATGTTTTTTCGAGACCCACAGAGGTACACGTGGCCTGCATAAGGTATGCACGCGTATACCCATGCCCTACTTTCTTATATCCCACATGTACCCGTGCCCTACTTTCTTGCAGCCCGCGTGTAAACACTAGATGAAGAAGTAACAATAGCATGTAGATTCAAGAAAATTTTGGAGGCAGTCATCATCTTCCCTGTTAGAATCAGTCAATTTCAAGGGTTTTTTGGAACTCTGTCTAAGTCTTGGTTGTTTGCAGTCTTATCTCAGATTAGTTTGTTTTACGAATTTTTTCCTTACATTGTTTTCCATGTTTCCGTTAAAGAAAGTGTCTAAGCCTTCAAGAGATCATGGTTCTCAATATCAGTGGTCTCTTCCTGGTTTGGATTGTCTGTTTTTATTTTGTTTCATAGGTTTAGAGATACACGCGACCTATATAAGGCCAGCACGCGTGTACACGCCCTCTGGCTTTACATAGCTCGTGTGCACATGCTTGTTGTTGGATTCTCTGTAGTGTGCTTGTGCATGATAGTTTTTGTTGAGGGTAAGGCAGTCATCCTTTCCCTTGACGAGAGTTATACCTCTCAGGTTTTTGAATCTCTATCTTAGCAATCGGTAGCTTAGGATTGATCTTAGCCTTAGCTTTCTTTTTTCATTTGAAAGTTGTCATTAAAAAAAAATTCTTTAGGGTTTTTAGATAAGTGTGAGAGTCATTTTTTAAGTTTCTAGTGTGTGATTTCTTGAAGTGATTATTTGCAATCTGCGATTAGGACATAGTTGTTTTTCTTGTTTTTTTACTTGTTGGTATTTTTCCTTTTTCTTTATCAGCATTTAAATAAAATAAAAAAATCTCTTTCATTTTCTTGTTTGGTTGAAAAGGGTGATTTTGCATTAGTAGCCATGGAAAAA
>ML789692.1:170960-195764 GCA_009831015.1 Picea engelmannii
AACAACCTGCTGTGTTAACCAATCCATTCCAACATGGGAAAAATCTAACACAGGCCTTTGCAAGCATGGAAGGGGGCAGCCAAGGACCCTCTCCGTTGTTGAACAACCCCGCATCCAAAAACATATATATGGTGAGGGGTGATTCTTTTATATCGACTAGGACGCATGACTATAGTAAACCAAGCACTTCTAAGAAGGGTAAATAAGTTGAACTCCCATCTTTTCCTCTACAGATTGAGAAGATGTTGGGCAAAACAATGACACGCATTCCCAAAGGCACATTCAAAAAAGCTTCCCATAACCCAAACACAAGGGCCACCCAAAATTACTCTATGGTGGAAGATTTATCACAAACCCCTTGTGTGATATCCTCTTTGGAGGTCCTCCGAAGATTCCCTTTCCAGAGCAAAGCCTTGTTAACCACTTTAGGATCTACCGAGACTTGTAATTTGGGTATAATCATGTTGGATACAACCAACTTAAAACCTCGTCTGCCTTACAACGTAGCATTTCAGATAGTAGTGGCTTATCCCATGAAAACTTTTACTTAGAATATATTCCACACGGTGGTTGATGAGGGAACCTCGACATGCGTTATGTTGTTGGCATGTTGGAAGGTCGTTGGCCAGCCCATTTTGTCTCCGTCACCTACTCTCCTCATCGCTTTCGACGGTCGTTCGTTCCAACCACATGGTATCCTTCCTTCTTTCCCCGTGCAGTTAGGAGGGAAGACCATGTGTGTGGAGGTAGAAGTAGTTGACACACCCCTCGACTATAGTCTCTTGTTAGGAAGGAGTTGGACTTATTCCATGCAAGTTGTGGTTGCTACAGTTTTTCGGGTCTTGTTATTTCCACACGAGGGCCAAATTGTGACCAATGATCAATTGTCTTTCTCTAGACCTGACCCTACATTGGGGGCATCCACGGTCCCGATGATTGATAATCCTCAACCAGGTGTTGTCAACATAGGGGTTTGTTTGTGCCCAACTTTGATGGGTACATTCGATTACCCGCCCCCTCAAGGCGATATCAAGTTTATATCCAATCACCATAAGGTTGATATTTTTCAAGTTTTGTCATTCTGCACGACTTACTTCGACGATCTGTGGATACTTCCTTCCCCATAGGCCATGATGGATGGGACAGGGCACCTGGGCATGTCCATGCCCTTGTCCTTAGCTAAAGTAGCGTACTCTTTAGTCCAACAAGCTTCAACTAGCACTGATCCAACTCCTGCGCAAGAGTTCCATCCATTTCTAGAGCCTATTTGGGCTCAGGATTCTCTCATTGACATTGATTCATTTGACTTAGTCTTGCCCTCTAATGAAGCTATAATTGAGGCAATGACTAGTCAGGAAAAACCTTGGGAATATCTACATCACAAATCATACTTCCTCCCTGAGTTAAGTAGAATCGAAGCTGGAGAATTCACCTTGACTATGACAGGAGATAGGTCTTGTCCTATTAATCGCTTAGCTACACACGAGATCTATGCTGAGGGTAATATGGAAACCATTGCTAAAATGATACCTATCAATATCTCCAGAACCCCTGGCATCATAGACAATGTTTTCATCAGAGCATATTGTTCCCTTGAGGAGATGCCAAGCATTGACCCACAAAGAGTCGATCATGACCTAAATTTGTTGTTTTTCAAGCTTGCTTTGAGATCCGAAAGAAACATCCGGCGAGACTGCATTTATGCTTTTCGATCTCGTCTAGATTAACTGAGAAAAGTAACCTCTACAGGCCTTCTTTTAAGCCCTTTTCAGAACCTCTAAACATGAAAATATTGACGAGCAATCTTGTGGCTCTTCGTGCTCGTTAAACTGAAATTTGAAGTCACATATTTTCGGCAGTAGTTTACCCCTTTTTCGATCCGAACGGTCAACTATACGAACAAATGTATACTCTATGGAACTTCAATTCTTTAGAAGAGTACTCTCAGGTATAATTTTACCTCTTTTCAGGCCTGAGGGACTAAACTTACGAAAAATGAACCCCCGCGGAGTCCATAGTTAAGCTCTTTTCAGACTCCCTAAAATTGAAAAGATCGTCGAATGACCTTATTCTTTCACACTCGTTAAAATGGTCTAGAAGAACATTCCCGATGGAGTCCATAGTTAATCTTTTTTCAGAATCCTTAAAAATGAAAAAATGGCCGAGTGATCTTGTCCTTATCACACTCGTTAAAGTGGTTTTGAATAGATGTCTTGTTGGTGATAGTTTACCCCTTTTTCGAACCGACTAGACTATCTTCAAAAAAGGTACCCCAATGGAGTCTCCTTTTATGTTTTTTTAGACTCTCTAAATATGAAAAACCACCGAGATTACCTTCTCTGGGCTCGTTAAACTTACATCGAAGGACGTTACCATTGTGTGTTTTGTTATCTGCGTTTTCATACCTTATACACTAGCCTTGTAGTAGTTTTCTTCTGCGTCTTAACACCCTTGGCCCCCAGAGGATTTTTCTCGAGTATCATTATTCTGAACATCAGTCTTGTCCTTGCGCCTTGAACTTGTATGTTTGTAACACTCGTTCCTCCATTGTAATGAAATATTCCTTTATTCTTTTTTCCAAAATTATTGAAAAAGACAAAAAAATCAAATATACCCCAAAAAGAGGAAGGGAAAAGTATTTTCTTTATTGGAAGCATAATGAATCACCTTTGGATAAAGCACATCTGTCTGTTTGTTCATCAAACTATGGGATGTAGTATGACCTTAGGAAGTTGTTCTCGCTACATAGAGTTGTGTCCTCCTCTGTTTGGTTATCCTTCCAAACATATGGAGAGTTTGTGTTGCCTCCTGCTTCGTAAACTTATGATTAATGCCATGTTGCCTAAGTCTCATCATTTGTTGTGTTGTTGTCCAAGGGAAGTTTTTACCAACCCTGAGTCGGCCCCTCTGTAGTTTGTCTCTTTCCCTCGTACCTGGCCATCCTGAATGTCCAATCAAGTCCTTTTTCGAAATCAATGAAGCCTTCAGTCTGATCATCAAGATTATCTAGTCCATGACCGACGAGTCGTCGAAGACCTCTGGGTAGTGAATTTGCACATACATATTACACTCCTACCTTGAGTTTTGAATATTTTGAAGTTGTTGCTCAAGCTCTGAAGATCTCATCTCCATCCATCAAGTCGTATTAGCTTCTAGAAGACAGATACTCTATATGTATATCTTTTTGATTTTGAGATGTAGCTTCTCTATGTATTGTTCGCGGTTACACTTTATATAGTTATTTGACATGGATATACAATGTATTTGATTGGTAGCCATGATTCTATTTTATCCTGAGCATGGGTATGCCCGCCTCGGTGAGACATTTGTTATTTTGCAGACGACGCCTCTTGGTTTCTGGTCCCTGGTCTCACTTGTTCGGCACATTAGTAAATATTGGTAATGTATTTTGGCCATCATATGCTCTTCTGACCTCACACTTTATAGGGCATCTGTTATAACCCTAATTTGCACCATACATGCTTACCTGGCATCATGCCATCTCAAATCGCTTCTTTGCCAAAAGCACTACTGAACAACTCTTTAAAAAAACTCTTTTATAAAGGCCCACATGCCCTACTCCATTACTGCATGCATGTACACGCTATCTGACCTAAAACACCCTGCGTGGACCGACAAAAGCACAAAAAAAGGAAAGTTTCCAACATAACACACAACTTTGGGTGAGTTAACTGAAACTCCCGACCATGCATGGCCGAGGGTTCATCCAAATACCTATATTCTTCTAGCCTATAAAAGAAGGGTTAGGGGTCCCATTTGGAGGAGGAGAAATAGAGTAAATAAACTCTGCCCAATTGCATATTCCCATTGTCCCAACCCTTTAGCCATCATTGTGCAAGAAGAGATACAAAGCAAAGAAGTCGGAGGACATTTGAAGAGGAGCCCAGGATCAGGATTCACGGAGCAGTGGTCGGTCTCGACATTGTAAGTTGATTCATTAAAGTTAATAATAAAGAAATACTTTTACCATCCCACTATATGAGTTCTTCATAGTTCAGTAAATATATGTTTGAATATCTAACCCATTAGTCTATAGGTAAAATGCATGTGTAGTTTGTTGCTTGTTTTGTATGCAGGTATATTAGAGGATTTATAATTTGTTGTACCATCAAGCCCAATAATAGGAAGTAATTTCTATACCATCTCCTACCTCTACCCAATCGAACTTGAGAAATCATTTCCATGGATTTTTTGGGAGGTTTACCAACAACCAGAAAGGGACATGAAAAAATATTTGTGGTATTTGATAGGTTTAGCAAGATGTGCATTCTCATGCCTTGTAAAAATACCATAAAAGGAAAAGAATCAACAAACATATTATTTGAAAAGTTCTAGGTGCACTTTTGGATACCAAGGAGCATCATCTCAAAAAAATATACCGTATTTCTCAGTACGTTTTGGACTATATTGTGGGAGAAGATGGAAACTAAATTGAAGAGATATACAACATTCCATCCACAGACAGATGGGAAGATAGAAGTAGTCAACAATAATTTGGTGTAGTGTTTGAGGGGTTATAATTAGAATCTTCCAAATACTTGGGATGAAAATATGATCTACATACAACACTCTTATAATGTGTATCAATTACAAGGATTTGAACAATATTACACTGAAGAATCGATACCTTTTTCCAATAATCAATGATATGTTGGATCAGTTGTATCATGCCAAGTACTTTACTAAGTTGTATTTGAAATCAGAATATCATTAGATACAAGTCAAATACGAATATACCTAGAATACTACCTTCAAAATAAGGAAAGGCTTGTATGATTGGTTGGTTATGCCATTCATTTTATGCAACACATTGGCTACATTTATGATACTAATGAATAATGTTTTATTACATTCTATAGATTCATTTTTTATGTTCCATTTGGAAGATATATTGGTTTATAATGCTACCTGGGAGGAGCACATATCACATCTCATGCAGGTATTAGAGACTCTGAAGAAGCACCAACTATTGGCTAGCCTCAATAAATGTGGGTTTGCTCAATAGTATTTGGTGCATTTCTGGTATGTGGTCGGTGGAGGGGAGCTCAAGATAGATCCTATAAATATGGAGGCCATCATGAAATGGCCAGTTCCTAGAAATTGCACAAAAATTAGGATATTTGATGTGGCAACAAAGTACTTGTGTAAGTTGATATCTTTATTTTTAGTAGTACCTGCATCACTCCATGCCATAACAGCGAGAGTTAAGAGTTTCCAGTGGGGAAGAATCAACAGAAGGATTTTGATGAGTTGAAATTAAATATCAATCAAGCACCAGTGATTATGTTACCAAACTTGCAAAATCCCTTTGAAGTGGAGATAGATGCAAGTGGGTATGCCATGGGAGAAATTTTGATGCAAGGAGGAAGGCTTTTATGATATCATTATGAACTATTTCATGGGGAGGTTCTCAAATATCCTACCTACAACAAGAAGCTTGATTCCTTGGTAAAAGTTGTTAAAAAGTGGAATCACTATCTGATGGGCTAGGAGACGGTCATCCACACAGATCACCAATTGATCTAGTATTTGTAGGCCTAGAGTAATTTGCATCAAAATAAGCACTACAAATGGATGGGGTTATTATAAACATTTCATCTAGTCATAAAGTATAATAAGGGTATAAAAAACAAGTTGGAAGACCTGATTTCAAGGCCACCCACATCCAATATTATATCTTTGGGAACTCTAATGCACATGGAGCCTTTTACCCATGATGCGTACAAAGAGGCATACACAAAATATGAGGACTTCAAGGAGGTGTTTCAACAACTACAAGGCCAAATTCATATAGAATAAGGTGATAGAAAGGCTAACTATCATTTCAAGAATGGTTTACTCTACAATCTTGACAAGCTTTGTGTTCCTAAAGGTGAACGAATGTAGCTTATCAAAGAGGCTCACACCTCTAATTTTCTAAGAAATTTTGGTGTTGGGAAGATAATTACCAACTTACAGAGGTATGTGTATTGGCCCAGAATGCAAGAATATGTATCATGGTATATTATAGGATGTATAATTTGTTGTATCATCAATCCCAACAATAGGAAGAAAGGTCTATACCATCACTTACATGTACTTTGAAGTGACACAACTATTAATTTTTAGTAGTTGGCAGGTTCAACAAGATGTTCATTATCGTTCCTTGTAAAAATACCATCAGCGGAGAAGAGGAAGTAAACAAGTTCTTTGAACAAGTTTAGGTGCACTTTGGGATACCAAGGAGCATCATCTCAAGAAGAAATACCAGATTTCTTGGTTCATTTTGGACTTCATTGTGGGAGAAGAAGGAAACTAAGTTGAAGAGGTATATATCATTCCATCTACAAATATATGGTAAGACATAAGTAGTTAACCAAAATTTGGTGCAAATTTTCAGGAGTTACAATCAAAATCATCCAAAGACATAGGATGGAAATTTGATATATATACAACACTCTTATAAAAAACCAATCCACACTTCTACTAGTAAGTCTTAGTAGTGAATGTGGATAATCTAAAACTCTATGAGCCTTCCATGTTGGATCGGGAGGAGGATTAGGTCCTAACTTCCATAGAGAACTTAACACCATATGCTCATGTAGAGTTGACAGAGGACACAATTTTACAGAAGAGGTCCATAACTAGAAGATAGGGGCAACATGACCTTTGGAAAATTGGGTTGAAAGGACAACTTCCAGGCAACGCAAAGTGGTACTCTAGGGAGAAGGTAGAGGAAAATTTTCCTCACCCCATTATGTAAATCTTCTGGGGACCAAAATCCTTCCTAAATGGGGAGTTATGATCGCCATTATATAACAATAATATTTTTAATCCATCTCAATACTTTCTAGGAGGAAACATTGTAGGAATCGACTTGCAGGGCCATTTCGGCAACAGGTCCAAATTTGAAAATTTGGGTCCAAAAAATTATCTAAAATCCTTCGGATCCATTTTGATGCATAAAACGATACATTTGGTCCAAACCTTACTATGGAGGAATATTTTATATTCTACACACTTACACCTTTCAAAAGGTGCAATAATTGCCTCAATTGGAGTTTGTGTGTTAAAGTTATGCCTCCTGCAAGTTGACCTACCGTATTGATCACCATGGTGCGAGTGGATGCCATGCCAGCCTCCATTACTTAGACATCAGGGGCTATCCACGTAGTGGATTTTCTAATAGAATTCTAGAAGGTCCAAAACCATATCACAATTGAGGTTTGAAGGAGTCAAAAACCTACCCGTAGATGGGTATCAGGCTATGTTAAATACCGAGATGCTAAGAGGAGAAGGGGTTACATTATATGTTATAGTATTTTTTTACAAAAAAGAGAATAAAAATGAGGAGTGATAAATTATAGAGCATAATAGAGGGTTTTAATGTTATGTAGCATCCTAAAAGGCCACATGTCTCACGTGACTCCATAGAGAGCACCTTTTCCTTTGTACTTCCATCATATTCCATACCAGAGAAAAGAGAACATAGAAGCCTCAGCTTCTAGCTGGATTTTATACTGTAAGGGTTTCCTAGAGAAAATCTTTGTGTTATTTTGTGGATGGTGTGTGATTTTATTTTACTGTTCTCTATTTTCTGCATTTTATCTATTTCATGCATAAGCAGAAAATCAATAGCTGAATATTTTTGAATCTAAAGCAATTTAACCCTCATAGTGTATATTTCATTTTTACTTATGATATATGTTTTGAGGAAATGTTCCAGTTGAATATCCACAACAGTTTATACACTGCCCCACTTATTGTATGAGTGATGGTAAAATCCTTGGGGTGGAAAGAGGTATCCCAAGGGTCAGGATAGGGTGGCCAAGGATTGGACTATCCCTGTAGTTGGGGGAAAATGATGGGGGTAATGTTGGCAGTGGTAGTGAATGGAAGGGTGGTAGTACAAGTGACCTTAAAGTGAATGAAGTAACCTACATTCATATTTGCAATATTTTTATTAGTACAAGAATGTAAAATTCAACCAAAACAATATAACAAATTTCACATTTAAACAAGATTTAACTTGACACATGATACCTTTGAAGGGGGTGACTTGTCCATCCTAGGTGGACATGGTTTATCATCATATGGTACCGCAACATATATAAACACAGGAACATTATATTTGAGGATGACAGAGAATAAGAAAATCAATGTGGTGAGTTTATCAAAGATGAAACATACATTTGTATGTTGTACACCAAATGAGAACGTTGGCTCTATTTCTACATCAGTGATGAAAAATGGGACTGATGCATCTACCAACGTCAAGTGTTTATTGTCCAAACATAGAAAATACAAACATAATGTAATAGGATATGGGAAAAAATACACAAAATTATATATATAATCAATGAAGAATATAGATATGGTCAAGATACTAACCTCCTCCATGAAACTCTCATATCTACTAGCCTCCATTGGCACATATAAAATATGCCTGCAACTCAAGAATCTACAAGGGTCACATGAATACCTACTCTATCCATGTTCCCTATCCTAGTTGCACTCTACTACATGGCTTGAAGTTCTAACCCCTCGTCCAACATCACATGTAGGTACCACCTATTGAGATAATGCTACAAACCGACCATGTTGCACCAGGCTCAGAGTCAAGGATGAAATGGATAATTATTTATGGGTGATTCCTTCTGCAACTGGAGGATGTTGAGCATATGGGTTAGTCATTTTCCTAGGATGATGAGGAGCTAGCATTGGGTCACACCTAGCATTTTATTTTTCCTATGTGGACACATGACCCACCCCATGGAATTCACCAATATCAAACTAGTTGGCATGGTGACCCAACATAAACTCTTCCCATAGTTTCCTAAAGAAATATAGAGGCACCTCCGTATTATTGTAGGAAGATTCACCAAAAACCATAAACCACATATCCATCTATTTATCCTTAAATTGTTGGTAAGTGCATTAGTCCATACAAATGAATCTCTTTGTGACTAGTGGATGTAGTATGATTCTAAGATCAATGAACAATGACACCAATTATTCTTTTGTAATGTTTAAGTCTCTCACTTGGTTTTCATCTATGCCAGTTCTATAATATTCAAACATCCTAGCCCTGTAATAAGAAATATTGGTTAATTTCTCGTGGGAACTTGCAATGGATGATACAATGGTGTCCAAGGAAGTAACTAATGAAAATCAAGTGGGCTCTCTTATACTCCATAATTCTTTGAAAATATATCTAATACACCTCAACCCTTCATCAAATTTATGTGTTTACATTTGTTGGTAATGGGTTGGGGTTTGATGTGCCTTCTATTACTTTGAATTTCTTGAATAAGTAAGAGGCTTGATTAATTGGGGGGTCAACTAGAAGGAAAAGTGTCCCCAACTCATTAGCTTCCCCAAGCATAATGTTGGGATCCCTTCTTTTGTCTTTTCTCAATAAGCTCTTTTAGGAATAGTTTCTTATGTTTTATTTTTTTAATAGACCTTTTTTTTCATGTCTCTTTTTCTTCCAATCCTCTTTATTTCCATTTTTTTTACTTTTACCATGCTTACATTAAGACTAAAATGTTAATGAAGGTATGTACACTCGTAGGAATGGCATGGGTCCCTTCACTCCACGAACCTTTTCTCCTACCTCATCCTTAGCCTGAAACCTTAATGATGTGATCCTTGTAGAAATTGAGACAATAACCAATCATGTAGTTTATTGGAGCCAATTCAGATAAAAAATCTTACCTCAAATGATAGAGAAAAAGAAAAAAAATAATAGGATATTCCCCTAGAAAACCATGGTTGTGAATGCAATCCTATCAAGAGGAATGAAGAGACTTCATTAATTCAAAAAATTTGATTTCTATAAGGAGTTGTCCCTCCATATGAGTTCTGGTACTTCAATTTATATTTACTATGAGTCCATATGGAACCTTCTCCATGACATAGGTTAAGGTTAGAAATAAGAAAGGTAAAAAATCTAGAATCAAGGATAATTTTACTCTTTAATTATTGTCATGCTTTTCTTTGGCTTTATTGCTCAGTGCCTTAAGAAAATATCCAAACATTATTAACTAATATATAGACTAAAAATAATGAATTTTCAATAACATAGAGTTGAAATATTCACAATTTCATCATCATCATCATCATATATATATATATATATATAATATTCATACCACTCTGACTTGGTCCTTCTAGACTCCGGGGTTTTCTTTGGGATTGTTTTCCCAGGATGTTTTTCATGGCAGGGTTTCTTGTACTTCAATGGTCATTTTCTAATTTGTTTTGAGTTGTTCCCAACTTATTTTATTGCATATTTCTTTGTGGCTTATTATCCATCTTTATGGCCCCTTCAGGTTTCTATTCTTTTATAACTTTAACCATGGTTGCAGCGTGCTTAAGAAACCTACAAAATTTAATTTGGTTCTCCTTCAATGAATAGAATTACACTTTTTTCGTGGTATATATATGATAAATGAAATTTCAATTTAATCTTTGAATACAAACTATGATTTTTCTTTAGAAATATCTTTCTAAAAATTATATTTCCCACTAATTTTTATATTTGAAAGAAAGTATATTTTTTTTCAATCTCCATCTTTATAAAAGAAAGAGGCTGACAATCTGCTTAAAAGAAAGAGACGTGGTAAAGGATATATTTTATTTTTTAGAGTTTATCATTGATATTTTCATGATATGTGTAACGTACCAAATCACTGAAGTTGGTCACGTCACACAAAAACTCTTTTGTCATCAGATCTGATACCATTTTAGTAATGTACCTAGCTTCTAGTTAAGAAAAAATATGTGTGGAAAATACATAAAATGAAACTTCTTCTAATTAAAGAAATTCTTTTACTATTAGCCAATTTCTTGTAGCTTACAACTACAAATTAAAAAGAAATTAGCTATTGTTATATCCATAAAATGGATGCATCTGAAGAAGGTTAATAATCAACATGAGATACAACTAAATCGTTCACTACATCAACATATAAGTCATTCTCATTCACGCAGATTTCATGCAAAACAATAACACATGTAAGTAACTTAGTACAAGATAAAACACTTATATTTAAACAAGAATTGGGCAACCATCTACTTGGGACGAATGTTCAACCCAAAGGTAGAATGATTGTTCCAAATATCAATAGCCAGTCACCCCCTAGCTAATTCTATCAATCCACAAAAAAGGGTGGTATCTCACATTCCACTCGCAAATCATAAAACTCTCAACTCAAATGATACTTTCCTACATCTATCCCTATTTTTTCACCAGCTCTCTTCCTCTTGACTTGTCCAACCCAAGTAATGTGCCATTCGTTTATCAAGTTTAACCCAAGGGATGTACCATATGTTTATCAAGACTAACCTAAAGAATGAGTCATTTGTTTATCAAGGTCTCTCTCGCACATGCAACTAGGAATATCTCGGTTGGGAACTCAAGGTAAACCACTACTAGGAAACTATCAACAAACCAACAACAAACACTTGTTGTTTTAGTGCAAGTCACGCAGAAGTTCACTCTTTCGGCCTAACAACTAGGATCTTCATTTCTCCAGCTTCAACTCATTCCATTTATGCTCTAGTTGTGCTCCAGAATTCACCTTGCATGGTTGCATTGACTTTCAACTTTGTTTTCTTTCTCTCTCTGTCTCTTTTCCATGCACCAACATAACTCCCTGAAAAACTTTCTCCTCCCACTCTCCTATGGATTTACTCCTTTTGGATTTCCTTTCTTGACTTACACTCTTCCCCAATATGATTTTTCTTAACCCCCATATGCCGAATAAATTCTGTATGTGACCACTCACACCCACCCCCTAACATGCCTTCAATGATTGGCTTTGGAAACATTGAATCTTAAATTGGAAGGTTCATATACAATAACAAGTTTAGGAAAATGGATTAAATACACAAACATGGGTAATTCCCAATTGGACCCCTCTTGTCCGTTATCCTAGAAAATTCCCCCTCTTTTCGATCAATTCATCCCCCATCTCTTGTCCATGTCCCCTTAGTAGTTGACATCACATTTTATTATTAAAACATTGAAATACAATTCGCATATTACATCACTTGGCGATAGCCACATATTATATATACATAAGGATTAATCAAACTGGGGATTATAATGAGGATGTTACATTCCCCCTCCCCTACAATTGTGCATCATCATCGTGGAACTCTATGTCGATATGCATATATAAATATTTACATAACAATACTTAGAAATAAAATTTCTACAATTTTTATAATTCCAACAACAACTCCAACCAAAATATCATGTTCCTTTGAACTCGCCGACATAATAAATACACCATGAATTTATCAGGGATAACCCAAGGGATGTACCATCCATTTATCAAGTATAACCCAAGGAATGAGCCATTATTTTATCAAGGTCACCAACACAGTTGGAGAGGACTCTAAGATGTGGTTCTGGAACTCTAGCTGCTCAAAACAGAATCTTGCATTATGTCTTCTTCAAAACTATAAAAAAATTGCGGGTATTCCACCTGCATTTTTTCTTCATGTTCCCATGTATCATCATCCAGACTGTAGCAGGTCCATCGAACCTTTACCATCCCTATGGATTTTTTCCTGAGAACTTTGAATTTATGGTCCAAGGTGTGTATTGGTTCCACCCGAAAATCCCCTTCGTGCCCCACCTAGATTACATTCCAATCAATGAAATGATTAGCATTAGGTGTACATAATTTTTAAATAATGATACATGAAATACATTATGAACTCTCATGGATGCAGGAAAATATAACATGTTTTCAACTGACCCTATATTTTCTAATCTTTCAAAAGACCCACAATATCTTGTTGCTAATTTCGAGCAACTTCTTAATCTTAGTGAACTTCTCTTTTCCTTTACTTTCAAAAACACATGTTCTCCCACTTTAAAATATCTAAAAAATTTGTTCCTGTTTTCATAACTCTTCTTCCTATCCCGATAAGCCTTCAAATTTTTCTTAATCCTTTCCTTATGATATTTCATTTCCTTTCGCAATTCTAGCCCAACAACTCCTTTGTATATTGGATTATCCCAACTCATCGGGGTTTTTCTGGCCATACAATGACTCAAATGGAATCATTTTCAATGAGGTATGATACCCATCGTTGTAGGAAAATTCATCTAAATGGATATAATCTTCGTACTTTGATGGTTGATCCATCACATGCATTCTAAGCATGTCCTCAATTATTGTATTAGTCCTTTCTCTTTTCCATATGACTCTGGATGATATATTTTAATAAGATTTAAATGTGTCCCAAATCCCATGAACAAACCCTTCCAAAAATTGGAAGTAAACTTTGGATCTCTATCTGAAACTATTTCCTTAGGCACTCCATGTAGCCTAGAAACTTCTCTCATATAAATATCCACAATATTTGATTCCTTGTGTGTAGTATTTACTGGAATCAAATGTGATTCTTTAGTCAACTTATCCACCACCATCATGACGCTTCACTGTTCTGGGAAGATTAGTAATAAAATCAACTAAGACAAATTCCCACTTCAATTTCAGAATGGGAAATGGTTGTAGCAAACCTGTTGGGTGTCTATATTTTATCTTTATTTTTTGGCATTCCAAACATCTATCTATTAACCACTTCTTTCTTCATTGTTGGCCAAAAATATTGGCTTCTTATTGTTGTAATTGATTTCTAATATCCTGGGTGCCCGACATATGGCACATTGTGCATCTCCTTCAGCAATGCATTTTTTATCTCATTGTAATTCGGCACATACACCTTACCTTTGTAGATGACAATCACATCTTCTCTCAGCTCATAATAATTAAATTTCTGCTAGAAATTTTCTTGTTGTAATGTCTCTTTTATTTTTAAATAATCATGATTTGAATTTGATGTTGAAATAACTATGTCTTTCAAATATGGCATGTGCATGCTAATGGATGTAATATCCACTTTATGAGCTCTCCTTTTGAGTGCATCGGCCACTTGATTCTCCTTTCCCTTTATCTGCTTAGTTGCGAAGTCAAATTCACTCAAAAACTCCAGCCATCTAGTTTTCCTGACATTTAGTGTTGGTTGTCATAGAAAATGATTTAGACCACAGTGGTCTATCCTTAGCTTGAATTTCTTAACCACGAGGCAATGTCTCCACATTTTCAATGCATGTACAATCGTTTCTAACTCCAATTCATGGATAGTATAATTTCTCTCATGCTCTAATTTTCGAGACTCATACCATACCACATGATCCTTTTGACTAAGGAGTCCACCAAGCTCGTCCTTGCATGCATCGGTGGACACAACAAAATTTTCGTTTCGATCTCCAATCTTCAATATCATAACACTTGTTAATATTATTTCCAACTCTTGAAAAGTCTCTTCACACTTGGAAGTCCATTCAAACTTCACACCCTTCTTTTGCAAATAAGTGATTAGACTTGCAATCTTTAAAAAATATTTTATGGATCTTCGATAATAACTGACCAGACCCATTAATTATATGACCTCTGTCACATTATTTGGCACTGGTCATCCTCTAATGGCCTCTATATTCTCAGGATCCACTTCTATCCATGTTGTTGATATTATATGTCCCAAGTAGTGAATCTTCTTTTGATAAAAGATGCACTTACTTAGCTTATCATATAATATATGATCTCTTAGAACTTGCAACACCAGTCTTAAATGTTTCTCATGTTCGTCTTTTGATTTATAATATATGAGTATATCATCTAAGAACACAATCACAAACTTGTCTAGGTACTCCTTGAACACTCCATTCATCAGACACATAAAAAATGTTGGGGCATTTGATAGTCCAAATGGCACTACCGTGAATTCATAATTCCCATATCTTCTTCTGAATGTTGTCTTGCTTATTTATTCTTCCCTTATCCTTAATTGATGATATCTTGATCTCAAGCCAATCTTTGAAAATATTCTTGCACCTTCCAACTGATCAAAAAAATCATCAATTATGGGTAAATGGTACTTATTCTTTATTGTAAATTTATTAAGTTTCCTGAAGTCAATACACAACCTTAAGGTTCAATCCTTATTTTTCACAAAAAGAATCGAGGCTCCCCAAGGTGACACACTTGGGTGTATATACCTCTTTTTTAACAACTATTCAAGATGCATCTGCAACTCCTTCAATTCTGGTGTACCCATTTTGTATGGTGTCTTAGACACTGGGGAAACTCTTGTCACCAAATCAATAATGAAATAAATGTTTCCCTTTGGTGGAAATCCTCATACATACCTAAAAACATATTTAAAATCCCTCAAGACCGGATGGTATTCAACACTTTCCACTTTATCCTTGGTTTCCTCCTCCATATGGGTTGCAAACACCTGACATCCCTTCGTGAAGCTCTTCTTAAATTGCATCGCTGAGATATATCTAACAGCTACAACTCTTGGAATTCCTTGAATCTTTCCTTGTTTCCCTTCCTCATCAAGACATATGATTGTATTTGTGTAATAGTCTAGGAAACCATGATTCTTTTCTAACCAATACATGCCAATTAGATAGTGATATGAACTCAATGGTATGATGTTTACATCTACCTTTGTGTTGAGTCCATTCATGTCTATTTCACAATATTTAACCAACTCATTAATCTTTCTCTTAGCCCTCGTCCATGGATAACTGAACTTACCAAGATTTATTATTCTTACTTCTTTGCAAGTGAAATATTTCAACAATGTTAGCATGTATCTAACTATGGCTAGCTCTAGAATCAATTAAACATATCATGGGTTGGTTATCAATCCTTCCTTCCACTTCGATCATGCGGGACTGATATTCTTCCTTCTTTTTTTTTAAGCCCTAAATCGTGGCACATTACCCCTTGATTGGGGCATATTACATTAGTATTTTTATTTTATTTATGTCAGCTTGGGTCCATTAGTTTTAATTGTACCTCCTAGTCTCCTATATATACCAAGGAGACCTTTTCATTTGGAATCGTCTCGTATTTGCGAATTCATATGATGTGTAAGGAGGTTTCCCCCTCGAAGAGGTTTATTATCTGAATTTCTCTCTTTTTCAAGGCATTGAGTACTTATTCAAAGTTTTTTTTTATATTTTGATATTTGGTTCTTAACATTTGGTATCAGAACTAGACAGTCCTTGGGACTGACTTCTTCAAAACAAGTTTTCTTGGAATTTTCACTACAATTATTTTTTGGAAATGTTTCAAGATTTTGAAATTCTATAGTTTATAAGTGACATATGGAGATAACTAGGGTACAAATTTCAGATATTGTTTCATTATATTTTTAGAGATACATTTTTTTCAAGTTAGGGTTTTTGACTAGTCCTGAAACTAGTCTGAAACAAGTCTTCTTGGAATATTCACTCCCAATTTTGTTCGGCTTGGTTTTAGATTCTGAAATTTTTACAATATGAAGGAATAATAATAATGTATATTTTATACAAATTTCAGCCCTTTATTCGTTGCACTCTAAAATTTATTCTCTAAGGAAATGAGGGTTTTTGGTTGGTCCATATTTGGTCTAAAACAAGTGTTCTTGGGAAAATTATTATATATGAAGATACAAACCTCCAAATTGTGTGAGACCTATCCCATTGGTTAGGGTAAGGACTGAATCTTTACTGGTACAAATTTCAAGTTCTAAAGTGAATATAGTGACATGTGGAAGTCCGTACAAGTTCTCTCTCCTAAAAGGGAAAATAATCAGCACATCTTGGGAAAGTTATCATAAAATTCCCTTGGAGAATCCAATATTTCTATAAAATGTGGTGTTGGAAAGAAGACACATCAGTCTACACCAGGCATAAATTTTAGACTCATAAGGGCCGAAATTGCAGAGCTACAACAAAAGAAAGGTCATCTAGTAGAACAGTCTCCAAATCAGGGTTTTAAAAGGTGTGTTTTGTTTTTGGAAATTTGCATATATTTTCACTAGAAGATCTAATTGGGGTGATTCAAAAAGTGGAATAAAGTGGGATAAAAGGAGTATCACATAAAATTGGGATAATCTTAGGGATTTTTAGGTACATATGTATTCTAGTGTCTCTAAACATAGGAGTTGTCTTTATTTGTCAGTGCTACAACCTAGGGACAGTGTGGTTCTTCCACATACCTAGAGTATATCGGAAGGACCCTTTGGAACGATTGTGAATTAAACAACACTACTATGGATTTGAGATCCCCATAGAATCTTGAGACCAACCGAGTAAACCATTTGGTAGTCTTGTTGCTATAGTACACCGAGAAAAACACTCTAAGAGATAACTCTCTAGTACCTAGGTAGTCAGATACTACGGATAAGGGCATGGTCAAGCATCCTTAGTTAGTTCCCTTAGAGATTGGGTCGAGTACTATTGTTGGACCCCACACGTATATCAGAGATCTATAACACCTAACACTCCCTTGTCTTTGAGGACCTCTGCCTAAGACAATTACGAATTCCTACCTTGTAGTGATACTTGGCCATCATGCCACCAAAAAAGGGAAATTCTACACCAAATAAGCCCTCAGACAGTCCTACTTGGACTCCTAATGAAGGTGAATAAGTTTGCAAGGAAATAGATGACTTACAAAAGAAGGCAGTAACAAAATATGAGCTACAAATGATGATGGATTCAATTGAAGCTAAGATAGAAGATATGATGGATACTAATATGGATGGATTAAAAGGGGATATCATGGAAGGGTTGAAAAAATTGCTAATAGAGAGGCCACCTGAAAGTGACAATGTATCCCATGAAATTCATAATGAGGACACAAGGAAGATGAATCAAAATTGGAGAAACTCCAACTTTGGGTTGAAGACCAACCACTTTCCTAAGATCGATATGAGGATGTTTGATGGAAAGGATCCAATCACATGGATACTCCATATGGAGCAATTATTTTATCTACATGATGTGCCACACACACAAAAGGTATGAATTGTGTCCTTATATTTAGAACCTAATCATTTTGTGTGGTATCGATGGCTTTGTTCTTGTAAATCACTTGTCACTTGGAAAATTTTCATAGAAGAAATGATAGCACACTATGAGGATACAAGGAGCAATACCTTCTTCAGCCAATTGATAAATATCAAGGAAAAGGGTTGAGTTGCATATCACAATGAGAACTTCTAAAGATTGAATATAAAGGTAAAAAATATTCCAGATGAGCAATTCATTGATGTCATCATAGGAAATTTAAAGGATAACATTCAACATGAGGTTTTCCTTTGGGAACCCAAATCATTGGAGTATGCATTCAGGGTGGCGAGAAATGTTGAAAGTAAAAATATGGTTATGAATACTAGAAGGACCACCCCTAATATCTATCTAGATAATAATGTTCCTTCCTATAAACCACCTCAACCTACAAGGTTGACAACTCAACAATTAGAGGAAAGAAAAGAAAAAAAATTGTGCTTTAATTGTGACATCAAGTACAGTAAGGGACATAAGTGTGGTGAGAAAAAATTATTCTACATAGATTGTGAAGAGGAAGATGAATAAGAACAAGAGTAAGAACCATCTTGGGATGAATATGTAGAAGATATTTCTTATGAAGAGATGTATCCCAACATATCATGTCATGCATTGGATGAAATCAGTACTCCTCAAACCCTCAATATCGAAGGATATATCAAAAAGTAAAAAGGTAATAGTTCTAATTGATTCTAGTAGTACTCACAATTTCATTCACTATAAATTAGCTAAATCTCTCAATTGATTTATATATACAACGCCAAAGTTTCAATAATGATTGAAAATGGTTGAACTATCAATTGCTCAGGAAAATGCCATAATATCAATCTTACTATGGGGGAATATGTGATGAATAGTCCAATGATTGTTATACCCATGGGTGGTGTCGATGTCGTACTAGGGGTCCGATGGCTACAATCACTGGGAACAATGGATTTTAATTTTCAAGAACTTTTCATGAAATTTTCATTGGAAGGAAAGGAATTTGAGTTAAGGGGTATCAATGGGAAACCTAGTAAGGTGGTAAGCTCTAATGACATGAAAAAATTATTGAAAAAGATGCATGAGGGTGTAATTGTACAACTATGCTCACTAGATGTTCAAACATCTAATCCATCTATTCCCATATATCTCCAAGGGATCATTGATAAGCATTCCAAAGTATTTGAAGATATTCCCATAGGTCTTCCACTCGCTCGCGATCATGATCATGTTATTCACTTAATTTGTGGGAGTGTTCCTCCTAACATCAGGCCTTATAGATATACTTATGCCCAAAAGAGTGAAATTGAATGTATGGTTGAAGAAATGTTAGAAGCTGGCATTATTAGACCTAGCCAAATTTTTTACTCTGCACCGATGGTAATGGTACTCAAGAAAGAGGGCTCATCAAATAGGTGTCCACATTATATAGAGCTCAACAAGATCACCATTAAAGATAAGTTTCACATTCTCGTCATTGATGAATTGTTATATGAACTACATGGAGAAATCTACTTCACAAAGTTGGATCTTTATTCAAGGCACCATCAGATTAGAATGAAGGAAGAAGATATCCCAAAAACAACATTCAGAAATCATGAAGGCCATTATGAATTTTTGGCCTTACGAATGCACCTTCCACATTCCAAGGGTTGATGAATTCCATTTTCATGCCCTTCCTTCGAAAATTTGTGTTAGTATTTTTTGATGATATACTAATCTATAGAAATTCTTGGGAAGATTATGTTTGACATGTTGACAGGTTTCTACAGCTACTAAAGGAGCAACAACTACATGCTAAACCATCCAAATGTTTCTTTGAAGTGTATTTGGGTCATATTTTATCTCATAAAGGTGTCTAGGTAGGCCCTAAGAATATTAAAGCCATGATGGATTGGTTGATTCCCAAAACATTGAAGAATCTTAGAGGATTTTTGGGGTTGAAAGGTTACTACTGCAAGTTTTTTCCAAACTATGGAAGAATAACAACACCTTTAACTACATTAAATAAGAAGGATTCATTTTCATGGACTATAGAGGCAACTCAATCTTTTAAACAACTTAAAGAGGCAGTGTGCAAAGCTCCTATCTTGACCACACCAAACTTCACAAAAACCTTTATTGTGGAATGTGATGCCTCAAGAAATGGCATTGGTGTTGTTGTAATTCAATAAGGAAGGCCCCTTGCATTTGAAAGTTGGCCACTCAAGGGAAAGCACTTACAAAAACCCATTTATGAGAAGGAAATGATGGAAATACTACATGCATTGAAGCAATGACACCCTTACCTAATAAGTAGGCACTTCAAGTTCAAAATATATGATGACAATCTTAAATACTTCTTGGAACAAAGACTATCTTCAAAAGAGTAACAAAAATGGTGACCAAGATGTTGGGATTGCACACCTCTACAATAAGAGGGCAATCGGGATTTTTGAAAGCCTATCATAGGGGCAAGAGGGATTTTTTTTTCGATGGACCTAAAACCAATGTTCAAAGGTTTGTTACAAAATGTTTGGTTTGCCAAAACAATAAGGTGGAAACAATTAATACCCCAGGTATTTTACAACCATTATCCATTCCAAGCCAATTCTAGGAGGAGGTTTCCATGGATTTCATCACACTATTACCGAAGTCTAAAAGAAAGAGTGTCATCATGCGGTGATTGTTGATAGATTTACCAAGTACGCACACTTTTGTGCACTCTCTCATCCTTTCAAAGCGAGTACAGTTTCTACTACAGTCATGGATACAATTCAAAAACTACATAAATATTATTGTAAGTGACAGATATCCCATCTTCACTGGACATTTTTAGACATAATTGATTTCTTGTTTGGGTACTCATTTGGATCATAGATCATCATATCATCCTCAATCTGATGGAAAAATTGAGATAGTGAACAAATGTATGGAAGGATACATTTTTCGCTTTGTCTCTTAAAAACAAACACAATGGTTCAAATGGTTACCCTTGGAAGAATGGTGGTATAACACTTCCTTTCATACTACAACAAAAATGAAACCATTTAAGGCACTTTATGGATATCACCCACCATCCATCACTTCTTCTCTAAAAGAAAAAATCTATGGTTCAAGTAGTGGAATATCAGATTGAGCATCAAAAACAAGTTCCCAACTCTTAAATGACAACTTGACCATGGCACAGAATAACATGAAACAACAAGCAGATCAACATCATCATGAAAGAAGTTTTGAAGTAGGGGATTGCATACTTTTAAGACTACAACCATACAAACAAATGTCCCTCAAGTAAGATAAGAAGGATAATAAATTATCACCAAAGTACTATGGCCCTTATAAGATGTTGCAAAAGATTGGTACTATGGCATACAAATTGGAATTACTTGCATCTTCGTAAGTACACCCAGTTTTCTATGTTTCATGCTTAAATAAGGTTATAGGTGACAATATCCCAGTTCAAACTATATTTACAGAACTTGAAAAGGAAGGAAAAATCATATCGGGGTCTGAAGCTATCATTGACACAAGAATTCTCCAACTGAGGAATACATCAATTTCGGAGTATCTCATCAAGTGGAAGAAACTACATGTTGAAGATTCCACGTGGGAAGATGAGTTTTTTATACAGAAGAATCCAGAACTACTCAAGCGTTAAGGATAAAACTTATATGAAGGGGAGGGGAATGTTATGCCCTAAATCGTGGCACATTACCCCTTAATTGGGGCATATTACATTAGTATTGTTATTTTATTTATGTCGGCTTGGGTCCATTAGCTGTAATTGTACCTCTTAGTCTCTTATCTATACCAATGAGACCTTTTCATTTGGAATCATATTGTATTTGTGAATTCATATGATGTATAAAGAGGTTGCCCCCTCGAAGAGGCTTATTATCTGAATTTCTCACTTTGTCAAGGCATTGAGTACTTATTCTAAGGTTTTTATGCTATTTTGATATTTGATTCTTAACATTATTGTCCAAGGATGCATACTTCATCCCATATCTTCCACTATTTCAGCCTCTTGAATGTTTTGGAAAGTCTTCATTCTTTCTCCTTTATGAGGGAAATCCCTATATAAGTGATTTCCTTCACATCCTCAACATTGAAAAGGTTGTTTCCTTGGCCTTTTCCCAAATGAATTTGCATTCTTTTGATCATTTTTGGCTGCATGGACTTGTTGGTTTGCTTAGAAGTTATTTCTGAAAAATGGTGGCTTTAAACCCTTCTTCCTTTGATCCTTTTTCCCTTTCATTTTTTCATTCCAAGCCTTTTGGAAAACCGGCCTTCCTTTGTTTTTCTCATAAAGGTGCCTTTCTCTCCTTATGGTTTCCTCCAAGGTCTTGGGGTTATCATATTGAATATTGCCACTATAGAAGGGGGGTAACCCACTTAGAAACCTTTGTATTTTAACCTTCTCATCCTTTATGAAGTCAACATACTTTAACAATTCAAAGAACCACTTCTCATATTCCTCCATTGTCATGGTTCCCAACTTGAGTTCAAAGAAATATTTCATATAGTTCTCTCATAGTAATGCTCGGACAAATATTTCTCTTGAAAATATCCTTTGAATTGCTTCCATGAGATTCTCTTCTCATCGAGGTTCTTGGATTTCTTAAGTTGATCCCACCACATGGATTCCTTTCATAGCAAGTGGTAGGTGGAAACCCTATCTTCTACCAGGGAGGGGTCATCATGCAACTGAAAATATTTATTCTTTTCCAACGGTGGGTCATTTGCCTCTTCTCCTCTCTTGTGCTCACCATTGAAAGTAGGTGAACTTATTTTCTTGAGTTCACCTTGCAAGATGTCTACCTCATGCCTTCTTCTTTGCCTCTAAACATACAACACATTTGGGACACTCCCTGGCCCTAAGCTTGCATGAGTTCTCCTAGTGGAATTCATTGGAGAATGATGGAGTGTTCTCATGCTTCTTGATTTCCTATCATTTCCATGATCATCCATTTTTCTATGGGATCTAGGTGTTGATACTTTTCGATCACTAGTTTCTTACTTGGTGCGAGAATCCTTGTTAACTTGCTTATGAAACATATTTAAGCTCTGAAGTATCTCTTATTGAGTCTTTATAATCCTTTCATTATAATCCCTGTAACTCTACACTTTCTTATGCAAACTTCTCATAGTGACAGGATCGTGCCTATCTCTTCTTCCATTTAACTATGTCTCAGCATTCCCCATGCTGATATGCAGGCCTTTGAACTCTTCCCCATGGTTGTAAGACCCTGGAGCATCTTCCATGACTTTAGTCCTCATATACGAACTAAGTTTCTTTATGTATCTCTAATTCTGCAAGATATGCAGCCAACAAAATTTGTTAGGATAAAATGATTAACAAGATTCATGAAATTATGTACAATTGTGTTCCCATACTATATCATAATTCTTTCTTTCATGAGTTCTCCTGAAAATTTTCAACACTTAGAATGTTTTCATCTATTCGGACTCACAAACTTGAGGACATACAAACTCACGAAAGAATAATTCTTCCTTTCATAATTCCATCCAAAGAGTTCCCATACTTAATCATTTTTCACTTCTTCGGACTTGCGGACTTGTGGACTCACAATAAGTCCCCAAACCTAACCATTTTTCTGTCTTTGCGGACTCACAGACTCACACTAAGTCCCAAAACTTAGTCACATTTCCACTTCTTCGAACTCTTGGACTCACGAAATCAAGGACTTGTATCCTTTCTTACAAAAGTTCGTCGAAAAAGACTCAAAACTTAGTTATTTTTCCATCTTTGTGGACTCACGGACTCATACTAAGTTCAAACGCTTAGTCATTTTTCCACTTCTTCAGACTTTCGGACTCGTGGACTCACAATAAGTCCCAATACTTAATCATTTTCCACTTATTCAGACTCGCAGACTTACAGACTCATGGACTTACAATAAGTCCTGACACTTAGTAATTTCCCACTTCTTTGAACTTGCAAACTCATGGACTCATAATAAGTCCCAACACTTAGCCATTTTTACCTTTACAGACTCCCAAACTCATGGACTCATAATAAGTGCCAACACTTAGCCATTTTTCTAACTCCCTGCCTCTGTGTACCTACCACCATGGAAATACACATCACCTATCGCCACGTCAGTTGACACATGGCCCCTCCCACATGATTCTTAACATCAGCGTACGGAAAAATACCCAAATTTTTCTGATTTGCTTATGTTCAAAATTTCCAAAGGGGCTCAAATATTCACATTTCCCTTGAAATTCCTCTCAATTTCATTATCGTAAACTCAACAATTGAATTTGAGGCATCCTTTTTCTGGCATTCTATCAAACAATTCCCTGTATAGTTTGTAATTTTCACTTCTGCGTTCCACTACTTGGCCCATCGACTTCGTGCGCACTTCTATATCCAATGTGCATACTTCGATGTCGTGTGCCAATAATTACTGAGAAAAACTTTGCGCTCCGATATTTTGTGCACAGTGAAAGCACAACATTGCATGTGCACCAACGAATTTGCATCGCACTCTTCCAACACTCAAAGCACACACCTTGCACATCACATTATTATTCGTGCTCCACAAACTCTACACCCTGTAATTGATAAATTGTGAAGCAAAGAGAAATGAATGGAGAAAAGAATAGTATATTCAAATGTATGAAGAAGTACAGAACAAAACTGAAGAGATTGTTACAATGTAAGATGGTTGAGCTATATATGCTCAAGCAAGACAAAAATAGAAAGTACAACTGTCCAATACAGCTGGCAGTGTACAGTCATACTGTTGAGGGTACAATATATTTAACACTCCCTCTTAGACTCAACAGTTACAATCAACAGCACTGACTATGCCTAAGTGCTGTCTCTGGAAGTCAAAAACTGACTTTCCTAGTGGCTTGGTGAAAATATCAGCAAG
>ML789692.1:200952-219356 GCA_009831015.1 Picea engelmannii
GTTTCTTCTTCTGCGTTCTCTGCTTCCTCCACTAGCTTCTCACGGCGATCTTTTAGAGAGTCTTACGGACAGCTATCCAAGCTTTGTGAAAAGTCTGTGTCGCGTGCTCTCAAGATCCGTGAAGCTCTGTACTGTGTGGATCGTGTGGCTCTCCGAACTGTGTGAAGAGGCTTACTGTTGTAGCTCTGATACCATGATAAATTGTGAAGCAAAGAGAAATGAATGGAGAAAAGAATAGTATATTCAAATGTATGAAGAAGTACAGAACAGAACTGAAGAGATTGTTACAATGTAAGATGGTTGAGCTATATATGCTCAAGCAAGACAAAAATAGAAAGTACAACTGTCCAGTACAGCTGGCAGTGTACGATCATACTGTTGAGGGTACAATATATTTAACAGTAATGCCAAACTTTAGCATGCTTTTCCGTGCACCCATATTTTGCGTGCACCACCAATTATACACAACGCGGTGACAAAATGTAGTGTAAACACTATGTGCACCATTTTTTTTCCTGCGCAAGGCCAAATATTTTCGACGCTTAACTGATTTTCCCATAATTTTGATATAGAAATTGGGTCTTTTTCCCTATCCCACACAATTGCTTCTAATTTTTCATCATGGATGCACTGTAATTTGAAATTTGGTCACTCACGAATTCAACTCTCTAAGAGAATTAGCTTTGGCATTATAACTTGGCCCATCCAAACTCGTGTTGAAAATTGTGCTCTTATACCACTTTGTATGTACCCAGCCACCGAAGCTGGTCACATCAGGCAAAAAAAAATATTTTTTTTTCTTCCATCATAATATGATGATTGGGAAGTCAAATTCTATAAAATGCTATGAGATGATAAAGTGAAGACAAGGTTATTAAGCCGTTCATATTCCTATCAACTGTTTCACATTCCCTTCCGTCGTCGGTTCATATTCCTATCAACTGTTTCACATTCCCATTCCCCTCCGTCGTCGGTTCATATTTCTATCGTTCATAATTCCAACCATTCTCATCATTCTTACAAGCCTCTCCCGTGTAGCATGGAAATTGTTTGTGTGAGAGGCTAACTGTTCATTTTGCAATGGAATTAGATCACAATGCGCCCTCGGGTTGGCTCACCATCAAATCTGCAAAGTTCGGCGATAGATTTCTTGAGGCTCGGGATCACTTGAAGACACAGGAAATGCTGCAACGTCCTGTCGTCGAATTCGAATATCTGAGGCCGCCTTCTCGTTATATTCTAGTATGTATTTATAATAACATCAGCAGTTAAAAGAGAAACACCTAGAATTTGCACTTATAATCAGTATTAATTTTTGTTGCAGGCTCTGACACACTGTGATAAAAGCTTCCCAGAACTTCACGAATATCTGCACTGGTAGCCTTCCGATTACATATGCTCTATTCTTGATAAGCTTTTAGTTTCTCTCTATTAACGTTTACATATATGCAGGGTCGTGGAAATTACGAACCCAAATTCTAGCAGTGACCACGGTAATGGGCTTTTTGTTTAAGGTGCTGATATTGCATTTGAGTGTATGAAAAATTGCAGCGGAATAACAGCCTGAGTTTTGTATGATTAGGAGAACAAATTATACCATATACACCTCCCGTCGAAGGGGATCCCCCTTTTCTGTACACTTTGACGCTCTACGGGCAGTTCAACGTCGAAAAACCGCTTTTGTACGAGGAAAAAACGCAGATTGTTCAGCTTCGTCAGATTAGCCGGCGGAACTTCAATTCAACGAAATTTGAAATTTTAAATAATCTTCATATTATGATGACGACAAATATCGTCTCTTTCAGAGTTTATAATGACGACAGATACCGTCTCTTTCAGAATTCATGACGAAACTTTGTTTGTGAGTTCGGTCTTTCGAATGCTAAAGGGAGTTTTTACATTTTGGTTTATTAGTAGTTGTTTACTTATTTGGTATGTTGTTTCTGACTGTGCTACTTCGTTATTGGTATTTAATGTTTATGGTAACGAATCTTGGCCCTCCCTCAATATCTAGATTGGATTATAAGTACTTGGATTTGAAGGTTTTAGGTTTGATAGCTTATAATTCATCATCTCCATCATTCAATGTTTTTTAGCAGGTTGGATATTGTTAGTCATGCACTTTAATCATTTTTATATTTCAATGATTTTCAATATCATGTAAAGGACTTGGATTTGAAGGTTTTAGGTTTGAGAGCTTATAATTCATCATCTCCATCATTCAATGTTTCTTAGCAGGTTGGATATTGTTAGTCATGCACTTCAATCATTTTTATATTTCCAATATCATGTAAAGGACTTGGATTTGAAGGTTTTAGGTTTGAGAGCTTATAATTCATCATCTCCATCATTCAATGTTTCTTATCAGGTTGGATATTGTTAGTCATGCACTTCAATCATTTTTATATTTCAATAATTTCCAATATCATGTAAATGAATGATGGATATTATGTTGTGTTTTTAATTCTAATAAAGAAATAATAATGATTTTATATGCATAAGTAAATCATTTTTATATTTCAATGATTTCCAATATCATGTAAAGGAGTGATGGATATTATGTTGTGTTTTTAATTCTAATAAAGAAATAATAATGATTTTATATGTATAAGTAAATGAGGCTGTGTTTATATGAGTTCTAAACCATGGAACCAATATATAACCCAATATATAACAAGTGTTATATGGCAGTTTTTACCTGCTGCAAAAAAAACATTAACAAATGTAAATATAAATTAATAAAGAAATAATAATGATTTTATATGCATAAGTAAATGAGGCTGTGTTTATATGAGTTCTAAACCATGGAACCAATAGTGTTGTGTTTTTAATTCTAATAAAGAAATAATAATGATTTTATATGCATAAGTAAATGAGGCTGTGTTTATATGAGTTCAACAAGTGTTATATGGCAGTTTTTACCTGCTACAAAAAAAACATTAACAAATGTAAATATAAATTAATAAATGTAAATGTAAATTAAGATTAATGAATGATTAATGAAAAGTGGTAATAAAAACTTGAAAAAAAAATCATTTGTTAAAATATAGAGAGTGTATTGAGTGGTTTGACACTATGACATTAAATTATAATATTGGCTTTATGATAATTGATATATCAAAAGATATCTTCAAAATCTATATGAATATCATAATGTCTAAAACCCTCACAACCTTTATTTTTCTAGTACCGATCATGGAAAAGTATTAAAGAAAACTAACATTTAGAGATGGAATTGGAATTTGATAAGTAAATTATTTGTATAGGTTTAATACACTTTAATAAAAAAAATCAATCATTAATTTTTCTAATGGAAGCCACCACATTCAAGGGTTTTTCTGCAAACAAGGCAACACCAAAACATAAACCCTTGGAACTAGAGCATACGTACACTATTGAAAATGGAGAATCTCAAAGATTTACTCCGATTTGATTGTTGAGGTTTTGATTCTCAATACCTTGGAAAATTCCAAGTTTGGCATTATTCAATCTGGATAGAGAAACAATCCACTTGATCACATGTTTTAAACAATGAATGATCAACGATGAAAATAACAACATGTGTCAGATTTATATGCATTGATTCCCCTTCTCCACTTTTTGAAAAGGAACAGACCCCCCGCATTCCTGTGAAGCAAAACTAAAGTGGTTACAACCTCCCTAGTGATTTTAACCTTTCACCTCCCAACCCTACATTGAAGTTCTCGCGTGAGGTTCCACTTTGGTGCATGGCTACACGAAGTTCTTGCGTGAGGTTCCACTTTGGTGCATGGCTACACCAAGGGGAAATGGCTCCACATAAATAATTTTGTTGTGAAGTTCAATTTGATCAGAGAAAATCCCACTAGGACCATATATTGGATTGGAAAGATTTTTCTTAACCACAAAGTAAAGTCGGTACCCCAGTCGCCTGGAGTGTAACATTTATTTTTTTTACCATAAAATAAAGTCAGTATTTTGGTAACCTGAAGTGGCTAATATCCCGATCTATCAGATCAATATCTATCTATCGGAAGAATGGAAGTTATTAAATCAAGTTGGTCTTAATGTATCTCAAATTGAGTTAAGTAGATAGAAATTAGTTGTATTTATTGAAATATTTAATGTTGAGTCAATTTTACTTCTACAGGAAGTTTTAGTCTTATCTATATATGTCTGAGCCTATAGGATATTGATACACATGCAGAAGAACAAAGAGAACAATTGATAGGAAGAGAAACAACAGCTGGAGGTAGTCCAAGAAGTCTAAGAGCTCAAGATATATGTGTGTGTTCTGTAAGTTTCATAAGTTGTTTAGAAGTCACTACAATAGAATCTCATCTTAGTTATTGTATTTTGTATTAGTGCACAACGCCGAAGTTATTAATATCAAGTATTTTTTGTATTGACAAGTTCTGTTATATTTCTGATTTCATATGATAAGTATAACTCTATGTTGTTTCTTTGTCAAAAATCATTTCATTAAGTGTCTTACACAACACAGATTAAATCGTGTAGCCTATGCACTGCACGGTAAGTCCTGAGAGTTCAGTGAGAGTTCAGTCAAAATGTATTGTGGCCCACAGTATTTACAACTACATTGCACATAATCTGTCTACGCATTGTAGATCCGAGATCTGGTATCAGAGAAGGTTGATCAATAGAAGGTTTCTCAAGAGCAGGTTGATCAAGAGTAATTTGATCAGAGCAGGTTAATCAAGATAAATTTGATCAGAGAAGGTTCTATCAAAACAATTTTATCAAGAGGAGAAGCGATGTTGTAAGGTGAAATATGGCTTCTACTTCAAATCTGCAACCTCCCACTTTTACAGGAAAAATTATGAGTCATGGTCGTTGACCATGAAAGCTTTGTTCCAAGGTCAAGATGTATGGGAAATAGTCAAGAATGGGTATGTGGAACCAGTAATTCAGACAACATATAATGCACTCACAGAAGCTGAGAAGGATGATTTGAAAGATCAAAGGAAGAAGAATGGAAAGGTGATGGTTTACATACATCAAGCCATGCATGAGAGCATACTCCCAAGATTTTCATCAAAAAAGCAAGCCAAGGAGGCATGGGGCATAATACAAACCTCTTATCAAGTTATGGACAAAGTCAAGACTTCAAAACTACAAATTCTTAGATGAGATTTTGAAACTTTTTCAATGAAAGACTCAGATTCAGTAGATTCTTTTTATACCCAAGTCTCATGGTGAAACCATAGAGGACATAAAAGTTGTTGAGAAGGTACTTAGGAGTCTTCCTCCTAAATTTGATACCGTTGTTGTGACTCTAGAACAGAGAAAATACGTGAGTCATTTTAGTCTAGATGAATTGCAAGCTTCCCTCATTAATCATGAACACAAATTAAATACGTCAAATATGTCATTAGAGAATGCATTTTCTACACAGTGATATAGAAGTCTTGGAAGATGAAGTGGGAGAGACAACTCCATAGGAAGAGGTTATGTCAGAGGTGGATGCAATAGTATTTCTAGAAATACTGGTGGAAGAGGAAAAAGTCAAAATACCAATCAGCCAAGTGGTCAAAGAACTGATAAATCAAAGATTCAATGCCATTACTGTAAAAACTATGGACAATATTCATATGAATGTAGGAATAAATAGTATAATCAGAACAAACAATGTCAATATTAGTCACATGACACAAATAGCCCCTCTAGTCCTATGTTTATGGCACATGTTGAATCAATGCCTATAGTTTCCCCAGTTGAATGAAATGTTTCTCAAGAAATTCCTTGTGACACATGGTATCTAGATTCATACTACAGTAACAACATGATAGGAAACATAGAATTGTTTTCTAGTTTGGATAAGTCATTCCAAAACAAGTTTACACTTGGAACAGATATCCAAGTCATTGTCTTAGGAAAAGGCATCATAAAAAATTTAACTAAACAAGGAGAACAAAAATTTATGCTTGATGTATATTATGTTTCTGGTTTGAATCATAATCTGATGAGAACATCACAGTTGTTATAGAAATGAAACATAATCACTCTATGATTATGCACATATATCCAAGAAATCATCTTATTGCAAGAATTCATATGACAAGCAACAAAACGTCTCCATTGAAATTGAAGCCATCCAAGAAGAGGAATATAGTGCAATTCGTTGGTAAATAAAAATAAGCAAAGTTAGACACTACATTTTTAGCAGAAAGTGTGCATAGTTCCATTGAAGAAAGTAATGCACGCAGTATCAAGAGAGGATAAAGTAGTGCATAGATGGAGGAAAAATTCCAATCTGAAGTGCAGGATGAATCCTGGCTATGGAATTTCATATTTGGACATTTGAGCTTTGTAGGTATGAATCTGCTACACACAAAAGATATGGTAAAAGGTTTTCCATTGATTGAGAAACTAGAAAGAATATGTGAAGATTGTAATTTTGGAAAGCAACATAGAGAATTGTTTCCAATTGGAAAGTCATATAAAGAAAAAGCTCCACTAGAAATAGTACATTCAGACCTTTGTGGACCAATGCAAACACCATCCATAAGAGGAAATACATATTTTCTAACATTTATTGATGATTTCTCAAGAAAGACATGGATTTATTTTCTAAAACATAAATCTGGTGCATTGATATGTTTTTAGCAGTTCAAATCACTTGTGGAGAAGTAGAGTGGCTATTGCATCAAGTTTCTAAGAACTGAAAGAAGAGGAGAATATATTTTAATATAATTTCAGAACATTTTTAAAGTTCATGGCATCTGCAATCAATTTACTGCGTGGTATACACCACAACAAAATGGTGTTGGACAAAGGAAGAACATGACCATCATGGAAATGGTCGTATTATGTTGGCATCCAAACATTTGTTGAATGAGTATTGGGTTGAAGTAGTAGAAACTATAATACACATCATGAATAGATGTCCAACAAAGAGTGCGAAGAACAAAGTTCCTCAAGAATCCTGGAAAGGTATGAAGCATAATGTGGCGCACTCAAAAAAAATTGGCCATGTCGCACACACACATGTTCTAGATGAGCTGAGAAAGAAGCTAGATAACAAAGGACATAATTGTGTTTTTTTGGGTATTCTGAAGATACCAAAGGTTACAAGCTGTATGATTATGTCGCAAGGAAGCTCATAATCAACCATGATGTTCAGTTCTTGGAGAATGAAGCATGGGATGGAAGAATAGAAAAGACAATCAAAATTATTAATTCTATTGATCATGATGACACAGAAGAAGAGGTGGTTCAAACACCATGTACAAGTCAGTGTGCAGTCCCTGAACTACATCTATCACTGCGACTCAAATTCCAGCACAAAGTACTACAGTAAGATAAACAAGTGTGCAGTCTACAACTAGAGCACAACAAACTCGAACAAGCAGTCCAAGTAGTTCTACATCCCCAGATCCAACTTTAGCAAGTTTTTTACCAAGGAAAACAAGAAGTCTCTGCGACATCTATAATGAGGACACAAAAAATTCATTTTCATTTCTTGGTATGTTTTCAAAAATAGATGATCCATTAACTTTTGAAGAAGTTGTCAAAGATGATGTATGGGATCAAGCCATGGATGAAGAAATCACATGAATAAAGAACAATCAGACATGGAAATTGTTAGGTGTACCTGTAGATAAGGATGTGATAAGTGTCAAGCGAATTTATAAGACCAAGAAAGATGCAGATGGAAATGTGTAGAAGAATAAGGAAAGGTTAGTTGCAAGAGATATTACACAACAATCTGGAATAGATTCCAATGCAACATTTGCACTAGTTGCATGCATGGACACAATCATAACTGTGTAATCCGTTGTTGCGCAAAAAAAATGGCCATTTTATCGAATGGATTTAAAGTCATCATTTTTGAATTGACATTTAGAAGAAGAAGTGTATGTGTAACAACCACAAGGCTATGAGGTTGCAAGACAAGAAGATAAAGTGTACAGATTAAAGAAAGCATTGTATGGGTTAAATAAAGCTCCCAGAGCTTGGTACAATCACATAGATTTGTACCTCATTCAAAATGGATTTCATAGAAGTGAATGTGAGCCAACATTGTACATCAAAGAAAATCAACAAGGCAATATGTTAATTGTTTTCTTATATGTAGATGATTTTATTTTTATAGGTGATTTTGGCATAGAAGAATTTAAGTTAATAATGAAGGATGATTTTTAACTGACTGATTTATGGCTTATGAGATATTTTTTGTGTATTGAAGTTCAACAATCCAAAAATGGTATATTTATCTCACAATCTAAGTATGCAGATGAAATATTCAAAATATTTAATATGATAAATTCCAAATCAGACCCAACACATGTCATACGAGGATTGAAGTTAAGAAAGGAAGACGAAAGATACAAAGTGGATCCCTCACTGTTTAAAAGAATGGTAGGAAGTCATATGTATCTAACAATGACAATACCTAATATTCTGTATGGAGTGAGCCTGATTTTAACGTTCATCGAAACTCCAAAATAATCCCATTAGAAGGAAGGTAAGAGAATTATGAGATATGTAAATGGAACAAAAGATTTTGGCATTATATATTCTACTTTAGAAGATTTCAAATTTATTGGATACAGTGACAATGATTGTGTAAGAAGCATAGATGATAGGAAAAGTACCTCTGGGAACATATTTCATTTTGGAATAGGTATAGTATCATGGGTATTAAGGAAGCATCCTATTGTGACTCTTTCTTCAACAGAAGCAGAGTACGTCGCAACTACAAACATACCTTGTTAAGCAATTTGGATGAGAAGAATGTTAAAGGACTTGTTGCAGGAATAACAGAAACCAAATACAGTGTTTTGTGACAACAATTTAACCGCAATGTTATCAAAGAGTCATATGTTTCACAAGAAAACCAAGCACATTGATAGAAGGTATCATTTCATCATAGAATTAGTGAATAAAAAAGAAAACTGTTTAGAATTTTGCAGGTCAAAAGAACAAGTCGCGGACATTTTTACAAAATATTTATCAAGAGATGTATTTCAACATATGCCTAGTAGCCTAGGAGTTTGCACAGTAACAAATGTATAAAAGTATATGTAAATTCAATTTTTGAAGAAAAATTTTGTAATCCCACCTACTTATAATTAAGGAGAACTGTTGGAAATAGTAATTACAAGCCGGTGACCTTTATGTATCCTCCCATTTGTCAGACAGTCAATCAGTTGCCAGTCTACAAATTCAAATTTTCAAGTTTACTCAAAATCAATTTTTTGTTAGTTGACAAGCAGGGGAGTTATTAAATGAAGTCAATCTTAATATTTCTCCAGCTCAGTTAAGTATATATAAGTGAATCGTATTTTTTGGCGTCTTTAATGTTGAGTCAATTTTACTTCTACAGGAAGTTTCAGACTTATATATATATGTCTAAATCAGTAGGAAGTCGATACACATGCAGAAGAATAGAGAGAAAAATCGATAGGAAGAGAAACAAGATCTAGACGTAGTCCAATAAGTCTGAGAGCCCAAGCTCTATGTGTATGTTCTGTAAATTGTAGAAGTTGTTTGGAATTCGCTGGAGCCAAAGTTGTAACATCCCATTCTACTAAGACTACTTTTATTGACATATTCTTTGAGGACACTTGAGTGCAAGTGATCCAATTATGGTACATTGTGATTTAGATTCGATTATGGGTTATATATGATTATGATGATGTGTTGTGACTTATTTTTATTTTTATGTATATGCATTGGAAGATGTTATTGATGATTTTTCCTAAGTTTACAATACACATGACAAGTTATGGATGCCGCTAGCATCAATGAACTTCCATGGACTCTGGATTGAGCCATGGAATGAATTTTATTTGTTTGAGTATTTCATTTTATGCACATGTGACATATGATTGATTCAATATGATTTATGTATATAGATTATTGAAACTATTTTTGTCAGTGGACGTAGGCTTGATGATGTTTTCTAATCCGACTCACATACGGAGTAAATGGGTCATGCACAAAAACCAGACATTTGAGGGAGAGGTGTGGAAGCGTCCTTGTCACAGCCTAATAGCACTTTTGTCGTGGTATAAATTATAGGTTAATGATTACCTAGTTCCATATGTCCACGATGTCATGAGGGCGGACTTAGAAAGTCGCTCACGAATATTTCTAAGGGGTGTGCAATAAGGAAGATCCCTTATTCCTTAGAAGCTCTTAGTCTCTCACAAGGTCGATCGAGTGGAGTGTTGACTCTAAGGGTTGGAAAAACTTCCAAAACCAGTCTAAGGAGAGTGACATCCTTGGAGCACAAAGGTGCGTCTTGAAGGGAATGTCGTGTAATTAAAACTTGAGTCAATAAATCTAGGTGGCCTAGAAAACATTGAAATAATTGGACCTTGTTAGAATAAAATATTTAATTAAATAGTAAATTATTAATTATAAATCCTAACAAAATTCTAAGCCTAATTCTAAGACTAAGTTTAATTCTAAATTTAAACAAAGGACTAAATGAATTATGACACAAGTTACAAGATTTGAGAATATAATCAAACTCTAGGAAAAAGGGGCATAAATTTTAAAGTTTGGATAAAAATGCACATGTGTGCATGAAAGTAATAAAATGGATTTTAAAAAATAGAAGAAATAATAATATGAGAGGATAGGTGTACAGGTAGAATAGTATCTAGAGTCAAACTACCACTAATTCTAACTCGAAGGAGACTCCTAATCCAGCTCTAACTAAGATATAGTTAGGGGACACTCATTAAATGAGAATTTGGGGAACAAAGGGACAACTAAGAACAAAAATAGGAACACATTGGGGAATGTGAGGGAAATTGTCTTTTTATGTAAAATAAAAATGATAATTACTTGTGCAACTTGGGGAGAGTATGAAAAGTGTGTGGGTGAAAAATCCTAATTAAATTAATTAAAAAGATAATTAATTGTGCATGAGGACATGTGTCATTGGGGATTTTTCTATAAAGAAAATGTTGTAGAAGAGAAATAGAGATCAGTTTTTCTTGGTAATGTTATGTTGCAAAAATTTGGTTTGATTTTGTTTTACTTGTGAGAGTTGGGATACCAAGCTTTTGGAATAGTGGAATATCTTCCTTGCGAGGCAAGATTGGGAGCTATTGTTTTTTGTTTCTTGTGTGTGGCCCCTTTGTGGCTCGGGGGGATAAGGGGGGAGAAGAGTACCTCTAGTGTTGGTTGTCTTGTACCGGTGAAGTTGTTCAATTAGAAAGCAAAGGACAGATGCAAGATTCCAAATGGAGACTCACTTTATCGACATTTTACTCATTTTATATACGTTGACTCACTGACTCACTTTATCGACATTTTACCACTCGATACTTTGCATTGACTCACTTTATCGACATTTTTAAATAATCTGTGTTGACTCACTTTATCGAAATTTTACCACTCGATACTACCAGGATTGAGTTAACATATTCAAGACCTGAGCATTAGAACTCCTAACCAAATTCAATTAAAATAATTCTTGGCTATCTTTGAGGTGTAGGACTGTCAATGATGGAGTGTGATGTTAAGGTGCGATGTTAAATTCATTGGTTCAAAACCTGAGGGGAAAAAAAAATTCTAGCCATGTTAAGGGTTGGTGTGGCTCAGGCCAGGTGCGATCCCTGGGTGATTTTGACGAATTAGATGCCCCTCAGTCGTAGTTTCTCAGCCATAGGCTAGACCCGCAGGTCATGGAAAAAACAACAAACAAACAAAAAAAATTGGTTGCATTATGGTGATCTTTGTGTATATCTCCAGGCACCTAATAATGTCCCTTTTCATTATTATGGTGATGATTACTCAGGTTTTAGATCCGATCCATAATATTTATGTATAACAAAATTTTGTAACTATATAACACTGGCAATCGAACTTTAGAATTATACTATTCAGTGGCATGAAACTTAGGGGGCATGTCGACTTCTGTAATCATTCAGCACATGGTGTATTCATGTGTCACCTGTTTTTTTTTAACCTTTCATTATTATTTTGTCGGGAAAATAAATTTAATTTTTACTAAGATTTGTACGAGAATTTTCCTTTTTAATCTGGAAGTTAGGAGTCGAGTTAATCCTAGATTCATTCTTCTCCATAATTATGTTGATCTCACACCATATTTCTGAAGTTATGAGTTTATACCTTGTGTCATTGTCTTAGATTTGTTGTAATGAACTGTAGTATGAAGTTCAATTCCAATTAATTTGGATTTCCACGCCCTCTTAGCAAGATACCAACTGCTCTAACTCACCAACTCACCATTATTAGAATTGAATTTAGATTCTTTTAAATATGTTTTAACAAGTGTGTCAATATCATAGGTTTTACAACTAGTTTGAATAATTTATACTTGTATATAAAGGTACAATTCTAATAGCTCCTACGCTGATAAGTGTAAATTAGTATTATATTGTGTTCTTATTAAACTGTAATTATGTAAGAAGTTCCACAATATAGTGTCGGTAAATTTAAGGATAAATATTGTTGCTTATGTTGTGGTTAATTTGGAGCTTTTACTCTTGGGTTCTTGAGAGGAAGAAGTGAAAAGTAACTTAGAAAACCATCTACTAAAGTAAAAGAAATGATATTATATATATTTACTCAATAGATATTTAAAATATAATTTAAAGATACAATAGAGAGTGGGGATTAATGGGTTGTAAAATGTCTTGGAACTATATAATTAAGTTGGTCCTTAATGATAATTTCTTTTATTACATCGACATGTGTTAAACAACAACTATTCAATTGATATAAGATAATTATACATCGGAGTATGACTCGCATAATTAAAACTATAGAATTTTTGTTGATAATTATGGTTAGAGGTAAGAATGTAATGTAAATGGTAAGTCAAAATTGAATAGAATTTGATTATTTTCCAATGAGGTTGGTAAGTATCATGTTGTGTTAAGATTTAGTACTAAATTATATGATATCGTTATCCACGATTAATTGTTAAATGTTGAGTTTACAAATTGGATTATATTGCTGACATGTATATGGTAATAGCGAAGGTTTGTAATGTATTGGAACCAGACAATAGAATAATTTCTTATGGCGTGAAAACTTGTATGATGAGTTGATGAATTTTGTACTAGTTTAATGAGTTTGAATGAATTGATTGCATTATGATTTAGTACCTAACTGCAAAATCTAGACCTGAGTCTAAGTTAGAGTTCATTATGGGAGTAGACACCTCCATGTTCTCCAAAACAATCGCCAGTCCTAAGATCTTAAATGGTAAAAGACAATCGAATGAATCCTGGACTTGAGCATTGATTATGTATCTTGGGGGTCGTAACCTTGCATGTAGGTTGGGCAGGTAGACATCTTTGGTTATCCTTATGTGATGTAGTTGATCTATGAATAACAATTATGTTGTATTTAAATCTTGTTGTGTAGTGAGATAGTTGAGAAGAGATTGTGTAAATAAAAATGGATGTATGTTATTCCACTTAATACTTGTTCTATTTATGTTAAAAAAAAATATTCCATCACTGTATCTTCTGGAAATTGTCATAATGGAGGGTTCATTACAAAAACTCATCTTAGTTATTGTATTCTATATTAGTGTGCAATGTCAAAGTTATTAATATAAAGTATTTTTTGTATTGACAAGATTTGTTATATTTCTGAGTTTATATGCTAAGTATAGCTTTGTGTTGTTTATGTCTCAAAAATCGTTTCATTAAGTGTTTTATCACAACGCACAGTAAATCGTGTAGTCTGTTCACTACACGGTAAGTCCTGAGATTTCAGTAAAAAAGTTTTATGGTGCAAAGTATTTACAACTGTGTTGTGCAGAATCTATCTTCACGTTGTAGATACAAGATCTGGTATCAGAGCATGTTTATTAGAGAAGGTTGATCAAGATCATCTTGCTCAAGAGAAGCTTTCTCAAGAGAATGTTGATCAAGAGCAGGTTGCTCAAGAGAAGGTTGATCAAGATTAGGGTGATCAAAGCATGTTGATCAGAGTGGGTTCTCTCAGAACAATTTTATCAAGAGCAACAACTATGTTGTAAAGTGAAATATGACTTCTGCGTTAAATCTGCAACCTCCCACTTTTACAGGAAAAATTATGATTTATGGTCTTTGACCATGAAGGCTTTGTTGTGAGGTCAATATGTATGGGAAATAGTCGAGAATGGATATGTGGAACTAGCAGATCAGGAAACATATAATGCACTCACACAAGTTGAGAAGGATGCTTTGAAGAATCAAATTAAGAAGAATGGAAAGGCGGTGTTTTACATACATCAAGCCATGCATGAGAGCATACTCCCAAGAGTTTCATCAACAAAGCAAGTCAAGGAGGCAAGGGACATATTACAAACCTCTTATCAAGGTATGGACAAAGTCAAGACTTCAAAACTACAAATTCTTAGAAGAATTTTTGAAAATCTATCAATTAAAGACTCCTAAATTTGATACCTTTCTTATGACTTTGGAAGAAAACAAAGACCTAAGTCAATTGAGTCTAGATGAACTGCAAGCTTCCCTCATTAATCATTAACACATATTAAATAGGTTAAATATGTCATTAGAGAATGAATTTTATGCACAGTAATCTATAAGTCGTGGAAGAGGAAGGGGGAGATCTAACTCTAGAGGCGGAGGAAGGATTTTTGTTAGAGGTGGATTCATGAGAAATCTTGGAGATACTAGTGGAAGAGGAAAAAGTCAAAATACCAGTCATCAAAGTGGTCAGAGAACTGATAAATCAAAGATTCAATGCCATTACTGTAAAAAGTATGGAAATTATGCATATGAATGTAGGAAGAGAGTATAGTCAGAACAGGTAAGGTCAAGATCAGTTACACAACAAAAATAGTACCTCCAGTACTATGTTTATGGCATGCACTGAAGCAATGCCTATAGTTTCCTAGTTGAATGCAATGTTGCTCAAGAAAGTCCTTGTAACATATGGTATCTAGAATCAGGATACAATAACCACATGACATGAAGCATAAAATTGTTTTCTAGTTTGGATAAATTAGTACAAACCAAGGTTACACTTGGAACAAATATCGGAGTCATCGTCCTAGGTAAAGGCAATATAAAAATTTTAATTAAACAAGGAGAACAAAAAAATTATTCCTGATGTATATTATGTTTCTGGCCTAAAGCATATTCTGATGAAAATAGGACGGTTGTTACAGAAAGGATACATCATCTACATGGAAGATAATCATTGTGTGATTATGGAAATATATCCAAGCAATCAACTTATTGCAGGAATTCAAATGACAAGCAATAAAATGTTTCCATTGACATTGAATCCAATGAAGAAGAGGAATACAATGCAATCCATTGATAAATCCAAAGAAATGGAGTTAGACACTTCATTTACAACAGAAAGTGCACGCAGTTCCAATGAAGAAAATAGTGCGCGCAGTATCAAGAAAGGAGAAAGTAGTGCAAAGATGCATTAAAGGCTCCAATCTGAAGTACATGATGAATCCTAGCTATGGCATTTCAGATTTGGACATTTGAACTTTGGAGGTCTGAAGTTGATACACATAAAGGATATGGTAAAAGGTTTTCCATTGATTGAAAAACTAGAAATAATATGTGAAGGATGTATTTTTGGAAAGAAACATAGAGTCACTTCTAGTTGGAAATTCATATAGAGAAAAATCTCTACTAGAAATAGTACATTCATACATTTGTGGACCAATGAAAACACCATCCATAGGAGGAAGTACTTATTTTCTTACATTTATTGATGATTTTTCAAGAAAGTCATGCATTTATTTTCTAAAACATAAATTTGATGCATTGGGTTTTTTTCAGCAGTTGAAATCACTTATGGAGAAGAAGAGTGGTTATTACATCAAATGTCTAAAAACTGAAAGAAGAGGAGAATATATTTCAAGAGAATTTCAAAACTTTTGTAAAGATCATGGAATATACAAGAAATTTACCATACGATATACACCACAACATAATGGTGTCGCAGAAAAGAAGAACAAGACCATCATGGAAATGGCACACAGTATGTTGGCAACCAAACATTTGTTAAATGAGTATTGGGCTGAAGCAGTAGCAATTGCACTATACATCATGAACATATGTCCAACAAATAGTGTGAATAAAAATGTTCCTCAAGAAGCCTAGATAGGTATGAAGCATAATGTGGCGCAGTTAATTTTTTTTGGTTGTGTTGCATACACATCTTCGAGATGAGATGAGAAATAAGATAGACAAAAAAGGACATAGTTGTATATTTGTTAGGTATTATGAAGATACAAAAGGTTACAAGTTGCATGACCCTATCACAAGGAAGTTCATAATCAACTGTGATGTTCAGTTCATGGAGAATAAAGCATGGGATGGAATCATAGAAAATACAATCAAAACTATTAATGTTATTGAGCATGATGGCATAGAAGAAGAGGTGGTTAAAAAACCATGTACAAGTCAGTGCACAGTCCTTTCTAGATCTACCATTGCGACACAAATTCTAGCACAAACTATTCCAGTAAGAACAACAAGTGTGTAGTATACACCTAGAGCATAACAAACTCCAACAAGCAATCCAAGTAGTTCTACATCCCCATATCCAACTTTAGAAAGTTTGTTACCACGGAAGACAAGAAATGTATGCAACATCTATAATGAGGACACAACAAATTCATTTTCAATTTTTACTATGTTTTCACAAATAGATGATCCATTAACTTTTGAAGAAGTTGTCAAAGCTTATGTATGGGCTCAAGCTATGGATGAAGAAATAAGATGCATAGAGAACAATCAAACATGGAAATTGGTAGATGTACCTGAATATAAGGATTTGATATGTGTCAAGTGAATTTATATGACCAAGCAAGATGTAGATGGAAATGTGCAGAAGCATAAGGCAAGGTTAGTTGTAAGTGGTTTTATACAACAACCTGGAATAAATTTCAATGAAACATTTGCACCAGTTTCGTGCATGGACACAATCATAACTGTGTTAGTTATTGTCACACAGAACATATGGCTAGTCTATCAAATGGATATAAAATCATCATTTTTGAATGGACATTTAGAAGAAGTGTATGTGGAACAACCAAAAGGATATGAGGTTCCAGGACAAGAAGACAAAGTGTACAGATTAAATAAAACACTATATGGGTTAAAGAAAGATCCTAGATCTTGGTGCAGTCGCATAGATTCCCGCCTCATCAGAAAAACTCCATGGTCAAAGGTCTACCTTTTTTTAAAGAGCAAATTCCCCCATGTGAGTCCTGCATACTTGGAAAACACAAGAGAACTAGTTTTCCACAGTCTTCCAATCAAGCCAAACAACATCTTGAACTTGTTCACACTGACCTATGTGGACCAATGCAAACATAGTCAATAGGTGGTAGCTTTTACTTTCTAATGTTTATTGATGATTTCAGTAGGAAAATTTGGATCTATTTTCTTAGACACAAATCTGAAACATTTACAAAATTCAAAGAATTCAAAGTAGAAGCTGAAAAACAGAGTGGAAAATTTCTCAAAGTACTCAGGTCAAATGGAGGAGGAGAGTATAACTCCAGAGAATTTGCAAATTTCTACAAATCTCAAGGAATCATCATGCAAGCAACAACAAGGTATACTCCACAGCAGAATGGAGTGGCTGAAAGAAAAAATCAGACCATCATGAATATGGAAAGAACACTTCTTAAAGAAAAACACTTGTCAAATACTTTTTGGGCTGAAGCAGTAGCGTGCTCAGTTTATCTTTTGAACAGATCACCAACCACCAGTCTACAGATGAAAGTTCCTCAAGAAGCATGGAGTGGGACAAAGCTCAATGTAGCTCATCTAAGGACATTTGGATGCATAGCATATGCACACATACCTTCCGAATTAAGGAATAAGCTCGATGATAGAAGTGAAAAATGTATTTTCACTGGCTATAGTGAAACAGCTAAAGCTTACAGGTTGTACAATCCCATCACCAAGAAATTAATTCTCAGCAAAGATGTACAATTTCTGGAAAATAAATTTTGGAATGATTCTGAAACTCAGCAAGAGGACAGTCAAAATCCATTGTTGCCATGTTCTGAAAACACAGAAAATTCAGAACAACAAGTACCTCAAACCATTATTCCAAGAATGCAAGTCCAAGGACAACCATATCACTCACAGGATAGATCAACTTCTAGCAGAGAATCATTCTCTGAACCACAGAATCAGAGAACTCAAAGTTTGAGAGAAATCCATCAGTAGTTGGATGACTTTGAGCAAAACAATATTTTTTCTTTAATGTCATGTCAACCTACATCCTTTAAGGAAGTAGCTAAGGAGCCACATTGGGTTCAAGCCATGAACAAAGAAATTGACTCCATTGAGAAGAACAAGACATGGGATCTTGTTGATTTACCAAGACACAAGAAAAGTATTGGTGTCAAGTGGGTTTACAAAACCAAACTAAATGAAAAAGGACAGATTGAAAAGCACAAGGCCAGACTTGTT